>JAQFZG010002457.1:0-16563 GCA_034695465.1 Entomobrya nicoleti
AGAAATGTCGTTTGGCTTGGTAGAGATAAACGTTTGACCAGCCATCCCAAATTTTTAAAAGTTGCCATTGACATATGATAAAATACTTGAACACTCAGAATGATAAGTATCTGTAAAATAATATCCCTTACTACCTAGTTTGGATCAAGTCGGTTCTTCAAATCCTTACTTCAAATTTCATTTAGTTGGCTTAGAAATGTCAATTGGCTTAGAATAGATGAACAGTTGACCAGCCATCCCAAATTTTTAAAAGTTGCCATTGACATATGATAAAATACTTGAACACTCAGAATGACACGTTTCTGTAAAATAATATCCCTTGCTACCTAGTTTGGATCAAGTCGGTTCTTCATATCTTTACTTCAAATTTCATTTATCTAGATTAGAAATGTCGTTTGGCTTGGTAGAGATAAACGTTTGACCAGCCATCCCAAATTTTTAAAAGTTGCCATTGACATATGCTAAAATTCACACAGATAATTCACACAGTATGCTACTTTGTTGGCCAAAAGAACATTTTTAGAAAACAAATTTCTTAACAACTTGTTTATCTGGTAGAATTTCAACCATAGCAACATATTTCACTTCAAGGGTTAAATTTATTAAATTGAACTATAAACAGACTCAAACGAACAAATTTGAGCGTAATTGTGGGTTAAGCGATCAATAGTTGACCAGCCATCCCAAATTTTTTAAAGTTGCCTCGGACATATGCTAAAATACCCGAACATTGAGAATGACAAATATTTGTAAAATAATAGTCCTAATAAACCAATTTGGATCAAGTCGGTTCTTCAAATCTTTACTTCAAATTTTATTTGGTTTGCCTAGAAATGTCCTTTGGCTTCATAGGAATGAACAGTTACCTCAGACATATGCTAAAATATCCGAACACTCGGAATGACAAATATTTGCAAAATAATATTCCTAACCGGCAATCTTGGATCAAGTCGGTTCTACAAATCTTTACTTCAAATTTTATTTAGTTTGTCTAGAGATGTCGTTTGGCTTGGTAGAGATGAACATTTGACCAGCCATCCCAATTGTTTAAAAGTTCCCATTGACATATGCTAAAATACCCGAACACTCGGAATGACAAATCTTGAAGAAAATTATCTACTTTGTTCAAATGCTCATAACTTTTGAATTGTAGGTGTTCAAACACTCTAGTTAGCATAGTTGGATTTGTCCTAAGAAAACGGTTCAAACGAGCCACTGTACTTTGGCGCAAGTTGATGTTTTAAAGGGGAGAACATAGGATCAATGAATAAACATCGGTTGTTAATCCTTAGCTTCCGTCGTCTTAGCTTTCCGTGATATTAATCTTTCTTAATGGGATTCTAAGCGACGAGGTTGTGTAATAAAAATGTAAAACAACTGAGTTACGGTATTAGATGCAAGGGTAGGCCTTGTTTAAAATCAGTTATAAAGGTTGTGAAAGGTCATAATATATCTTCAAATTTACATGTAAACTTTTGCATAGTGTATATATTAAAATAATACGTACGTAATAAAATACTACATAGTGTTTGATAGATAGTTTGATAGTTTGATGATAGTACTACATAGTATAATCATCAAATCATATCAAACAAAAATCTCAAAACGTCCACCTAACGTAAAACCTTTTGCAAGTGAAACCGTTAGGCAATTTTTATGTAACATGGTACATAAATTATTATAGTAGATTACTAGTGTAGTAAATTTTGCTAAATGAAACACATGATACAACAAATTTGTAATGTTAATCATTTGATTTTACCAAAAATCAAAACGAAATTTAAAATTTTGATTACCAACAATTTCAAGTAACCAACAACTATTGCTGAATGACTGAGCAACAGAAATAAATGGAAAGTACAGTATGTTGTCGTTTAAAACCTCAAAAGTACTAGCCTTAAAAATTCTAATGTTTTCTTAATCAAAACTTTAGAATGAATTTCATAAAGCATTAATACGCTTCTTCAGAAGGCGATCCTCTAATGCATACACATGAAAAATTGGTTTAAATTTAGTACGGTGTAGATAGAAGAAAGTCAAATAGTAGAGACTGAATACTCATCATCATGCCTTTTCCTTTTTTCCAGTTTTCCAGTCGGCATTTTGCCCATCATAAACAAGCTTATGACTTTGTTCAACAATAAGGAGCTTGTAGTGCGGTCCATTGTAAATAGTGTAACATACATCTTAATTTTGTGTTAAAAAGCCGCATTATATGCTCCAGTTGTGACTCTGGAAAAACTGGAACGTGCTTTACAAATTCATAGTACGTGTTGCCTTTTTTGTCTATCTTTATCAACTATGTTATTATAATGCCTTGCCGTAGCCGAATTGCATACCTTACACTTTTTTATTACCAATTACCAGTACGAGTCTGACTGTCTAGGCGGGTTCTCGTTAGCATTGCAACGACGGTTGGGGCAGTCAACTCAAAACTAAACCTTTAAAAGGCCTTATTCCTTGTTCTGTTTCCTTTCACACAAATCTAGAGTCTTTTTGTTATTTCTTTGTTCGGATTCAACAGGTTCTGTATCCAGATAGATTTTGCTTTCGCAATTTTTTTGAAATGTGCTCGAAAATTCTAGGAAGGTGTTTAGCAGTGCCGCCTTCTTCCACAAGATCTTCTATAAACATTCGTCCATAGTCTGCGAAATTGTAAAGATAATACAGGGCCTGCATAATGCAGTCGAAACTGCAAGTATTATAGAATTTCGTGCCCTCGTATTCGCCTCAAAATGGTATGAGTTCCATTTCCATAAGAATTGTGAAGCTTGGCTCACTTCTTTTCAATTCATCCGTTTTTAACTGATCAACAGCTTCGCCAGGTGAGTGATGATTTGCCTTTGTTAATAATTCATCGTCGTCATCATCATCACCTAATGTAATAAGATAAATGCATGAGATACGACAACCTTAAATTTCACTTTCCATTGAACGATATTGAAGTACTTCATTTATTCAAAACTGTATCATCAAAAGATTCGTCAGAAGGTTCCACCATTGCATCCGTTCCGTTAGAACTGATTGGAAATCTTGATTGGGCCTCATTGATAGCTCCAGATACAATTCCTTGTCGGGCAAATATTCGGAACAACTGAATCGACTCGTGGGTGCACAAGATAACTTTTAGAGGCCTGGTAGCTAATTCTTGCAAGTAGTCAGGAACACGAGGATTAATATTCCATTCAACAAGAGAGTCCATGATGGCGTGAAGATCTTGCAAAACATCCGGGTGTAGTTTTTGTCTGTTCGTTTCCATAAAAAAAAGGAAAAAAAAAAAAAAAAAAGGATGAGATACGACTGGGGACGCCGTCCTGGCTTTTTTAACCCAGAAGTGTCCAAGTTAAAGGAGGTATTTTTAGGGAGAAAGGTATATAGCGCATAACAAGGAGTTCCTCTAACTAGGACAGGTAAGGACGCGGGACCAGAGAAAAACCCCTAATTACTACTTAATTATGGATAATTAAGCAGCTTCTTAGAGAAAAAACTCCCGATCCAATGTAGGAGCGGGCAGGATCGAACCTGCGCCTGGTGCATGTCAAAGCGATATGCTAACCACTCGACCACACCTCCGCTCCTTGATGAGGAATAATTACATTCATTCATGTTATTCATTCGGAGGTGGGCAAGTTGAAAGTATTCATGCATTTGGGGTTTTTGTTTGCCATTGACCACTGTTTCTTTCTTTCAACCTGAGCCGGGGAAGGTTTAACTGCTCTGCTCTGACAAAAAAAGGAATGCTGTGCAACGGTTTACAGAATAAAGTCGTTGTGTTATTATTATTTTTTTATATTGGTCAATAAATAATGCATTTTTGGTCAAATAATTAACCTAAGTCTGATTTAAATTTTTACCTGAACTACACATTGAGTACGACGCCCAGTGTGAAAACCAAAGCAATGGTTAAGCTGACCCACAATACAGTATACCACCTGGTAAATTCGAAGGACATGAGGAATAGAAGCACCGTTTTAAAGGACAAAGGGAAAACCACAATAGCCTTTAAAACTTTCGATGGAGAAACTTTTCTTTACTACCGTTGTATTGATAAACCCAACCGATTGAAATTGGCTTGCCCTTAAGTAGCTACACCTGATGATAACTTATGTTGTCGATGATAATGACTTAAAAAGGTATGGAGAGATAGGAAAAGCAGAGGGAGGATCGAAGGAGACGATTTGGCTTGTAATGTAAGAAAGCTAATTTATGCTGAAAAGTTGAAAAGCCTCCATCTCCAATTCTCAGCTTTTGATGATTTTAAGTTCGGACAAAAGAGGTTACGTTTGTTATTCTGAAAATGCACAATAAAGCCGCAAGCACCTACATAGGGTATACTTGAAAATGAATTGCCTCCACCTTCATTTACCTTTACTATAGAAAGCTCACAAATTATACATATGAAAGAAGTAGCAATGCAAACATGCGAAATTGGTCCAATTCTAGATGATGATATTTAACCGGACCTCAGGAAATATTGCCAAAAGGATAACAGAAAACTTACAAAATTCAGATCGAAAATATCAAGCAAACTTTAGTGGTCGTTTCTTAAGAAAAAACTGCAGCACTCATTGAATATTTCAAACATAACATATTAAACATATTAAATACATTATCAAAATCACGTAATAAAAAGTGCAATTTCACTGTATTTGCACAAAAACATATGACTTGGAAATGACACCGTAAAAAAATTCGCTAGCTCCTCATTCATTCAGGAAAGAGGAACAATTGTCATTGTTCGCATCGATTTCGATTAGTCCAATCAGCGACTGGATTCTGGATAGCTGCCGCTTACCCTATACTTACCATGGATGAAATCCAAAAATTGCAAGAAAGCAATAAAACGTTACCTTTCTTCAACAAGGTGATTTCAGTGAGGAGAACTGGAACCAGATTTTACCTAAATAGCAAAAATAAATTGATTACAAGTATTTAATTAGTATGTTATATACTTATGTTGATTACTTTTAAAGACAGAACAAAAGCCCGTTTAAACTGACTTTAGGAAAGTACAAGAAAGCCAACATATCAGCTAAGCTGGAGTTGAAAAAGAAACCGAAGTATCCCAAGTCTACAAGCCACGGTAAACGCGTAATTGAAAAGAACCTTTATTTTGTGTAATTCACTAACTAGCCTTTACTATCTTTTCTGATGATACTTATCAGGTGGTAGCGAACCACAGGAACCACATGGTTGTTTTACAAGTCCATTAAGCTCGTCACCTGTAACTCCATTCGATTGCCTGAGCAGTCTGAATGAAATTACCAATGAAAATTCCACTGCTCACGCACGAACTCCTGAAACTTCCACGAGTGCTCAAAACGTTCCTCGTCAACAACTGTCAGATTTTTCTCTTTGTTGGGAATCCGGAGCAGCACTGTATCAAATTCTTTTAGGAAATAAGAAGAGTAATTACGTTCACACATTTCAATCAAGTTTAGTACAAACTTAGATGTATTAAGAAATCGGTTTGTTTCTGCTTCTATAGATTAGGGCATAAATAAGGCCACCCAATCCCCAACTATTGCTGTAACAAGTACTGATACTTTAGCTAATGAAAGTAGTAGTAGCAATGGTTTTTTGTTATAATATACAGACCTTAAATTGTTGAGGAAACGATTTATGTATATATGTCAAATTGAATACAACTCGTTTTTTTAAGTGGCTTCGATTCATGATATACAAGTAACATACACACAAAAGAGGCAATATATATCAAAAGGCCTTATTTGATACACGCTGAGGTAACCCCAACATCACTATAACTAACAGCAGCAACATTTCTCAGTTTTTGACAAGCTCTATGACATACGTTTGTTCTCGTAGCATTACCATTATTTGACATCCTGTCTCAGTATTGTCTTATTACAGATCTGGCATGTTATCCCAGTTCTGGCTTTTTAGCCCAGTTCTGGCATTTTAGTTCACATATGGTATATCAAACCGGATCTGACATTTCAGTTCAGCTCTGAAAATATATCCTAGATCTTAGCGTATAAATTTAATATATCGTATGAAGCATAAAAATAATGTGGCTTAGTCCTACGAAAGGTTTAGAACCTTTTACCTTCGCTCACGTCTATCCTATTATAAACTAAATTTATATTTTAATAAATGGGGTACAATACAATATACAACATCAAGACTCCGGCGGAAATAGTCATAGCCTAAATGGGGGTGAAGTTTACATTGAGTATTGTAAGTAATATAGTGTAGGTAAAACTTCTTTCTTGTAGTCTTTCAAATGTCTGTTATAAGTGAACGCTGGTTAGAAATGTTTATGAGTGCAAACTTATAGTCCTAATTTTTGTGAGCTTAATTCTGACTTTGTTGTCGTTA
This sequence comes from Entomobrya nicoleti, assembly GCA_034695465.1. NCBI lineage: Eukaryota > Metazoa > Arthropoda > Collembola > Entomobryomorpha > Entomobryidae > Entomobrya > Entomobrya nicoleti. The sequence continues at coordinate 6,340 of JAQFZG010002457.1, forward strand.
AATTTAAATATGTGATTTGTATAGAAAAAGGAATCTTATATCTATATTCCTTCCAGATTTGGCATTAAAGCAATTAAAAACAAATAAACTGTTGTATTCATATATTTTATTATAACTTACACAACAAATTTTAGAAAGCTCAATCATGTATATAAGAATAGTTAATCATAATACTGGGTCGTAGTTCCAGTTCAAATATAAATAAGAAATTTTTGTTTAATTTCCATAAATGTGATTCCTTAAAAATTACAGTCATCAGTTAGCAAACTATCTGGCACAGATTAAACCACAGATAATTAAAGTATAATTTTACCAGTGCCCCAGCAAACACTTTCAATAAATGTATCTGGAAATGTTCCTGACAATGCAAGTACTTCAATCCATCATCAAAAGTTTGCATGAAATTTATATGATGTGGTGCAGTTTTTTATGCTGATTCTGACGGTATGTGTCATTTTCCCGGATGCACATATTTGGAATTATCAGCTGTAATTGTTTACAATGGACGAATGGTCCGATTCCTCTTTCCCTATCACATATGATACCATGCTTTTTTGCAATACTTTTTGTCCCAACCATGTTCAATAGCATTGTGAGCAGTCAAGCTAGAAGAATGCCATAAACCCACTCCTTATTCATTTACGACTTACCTTTTTTTGATGTGCAGGAGTCTTTGTTGTTTTGTATACCGCCCACGTTAATTATCTCACAATGCATTCCAAGGTAATTAAAATCATCACAGGGAAAATATCTACTCAATATTCATTTCTTTGGATGAAGTCAAACCCGAAATAATTTAATATAAAGTGAAATTGCACCGTGTTCGCGTTGGATTGGATTACAGTTAAAAGAAATTCGTTTACAGACATATGAGCAAATGCGCATAGTAACGATAAATATTCACAACAGAAAAAAATGGAATGGAAATGTGTTTGGTTTAATGCGCTTGCATGCATAAAAAATGCATTTTTTGACTATGATATTAATCCCCTGAAACAAAATGGATTTAATTTAAAATATCATTAAAACTAAAAGCAGCTAATTTTCTTAAGTTGGTGTTTATTACGTAGCTGAAAGCGAAGCTCAGGGGAGTATTGACTTTAACGCGTTTGTCTGTCCGTCTGTCTGTCACCACGATAACTCTAGAACGCGTTGGCCGATTTCGTTTAAATTTGGCATGTAGGTCACTATGGTCAAGAGCAAGAACCCTATTGATTTTCAGCCCCCTAGGTCAAACCCCAAGGTCAAAGGTCAAAATCGAAAGTTTTCAACAACGTCAACGTGCACGTCTGAATAGCGTAATCGATAGTACTCGTGGAGTTGATCACGAATCAGGTGTTACTTTGGGTCACAGTGACCCTATGGGATCAAAAATCGGGGTCAAAGGTTACAATATCACACAGGTCATGTGACATATCATTCGAAAGCATTTTTCATTCGCAACAACAATGACCATCACAAGCGTCGTTATAAGTCATATTGTTTCAGCTACGTCGCTATGATCGCTCTTACAGCGGGTTTATTATATTTATCTTTTTGTTGTTGAGAAACTAAATTAGAAACCAATTCATTTAAAAAAAAATTGAACAGAAATTGTTGAACGTTTTTAACTATTATGAAACTTAATATTATGGCATAAAATTAATCATGACAAAAAAACTGCAATGCAATGAGACCATTTTTTTCCCTCAATACTTTGGACAACAGCAAATTAGGAAGAAAAAGTGATTTTGTCCATGTTTGATTCGTGTCTATATTCTCGTAATTCTATCTAATGTTCCTCAAAATGAAATAGATAATGCAACTTTGAATCAGTCATATCATATCCACTTAATTTTGTGAGCGTATCGTGTTCATATTAAAATTCAAGTCTAAAAGATTTATGCAGTTACCATCAATAATTTTATGTATATTTTTTGTGTAAAATGATAAATTTTCCAAAAAGAAATTATTGGGTAACACGAAGTTACCACAAAAAAAAAATTCCCCCGTCACCAAGCCATGTTCATTCCCCATTTCCTAACAAAAAAAGCAAAAAAAAAAATACAATTAAAATTTACACTTGAAAATGTAATTAGTAAATGTAATAATGTTTAGAAATTAAATGTATTTATCTTTTAATTGATGCTACTGCGTAAGAGATCCATTGACCATGCATCCTATTCCAAAAATTACGCCGCCGCCGCCTCCCCGTCATGTCAACTTTGAAAAAAACCACAAAAAAAATAACCAAACAATTAAAATTAATATTGGATAAATATGATTATAAATTTTATAATATTTATTTGGTATTTTAATTTTAATTATCGTTAATTCCGGTGCCCCACGGCCTGGCCTCCTCCAAAAAAAAATCACTGGCTTATCTGCGTCCTCAAAACATTTTTTTTTGCTTTGCTCGCTGCTTATCTTGATAAAAAAATTGTGATGATGACGATGGTCCATTTCCAAACAAAAATAATTAACTAATTATTTCATTTAACTACTGACAAATTTAAAAGTAATAATTTGATAGCTGCTCTGTTTGTTAAGTGCACATTCAAAAAATTCCAAATGCAAAGCTTGTCAATGTCAATTTTTAGAGAAGTAAACAGCCCTTTAAATTTCCCACTGTTTACATCCGCACTCTATTCTGATTGGCTACCAGCCTAGCCATCCGACTTGCTATTTTGGATGCATGTTCCTCTTCAACCGCATATACTACACACACTAGGAAGATAAGGGTTCCTCCACACCACACATCCCACAAACACCATACCATTCCATTTTAGAACAATCATTTAATTTAAATGTACATTAATTTACAGTTAATTTAACTAATTAATTAAAAATTAGTATTTAGTTATCTTGTGTATTGGCCTTGTATGGACGGCCCCTTATTCCAGCTTTTTTCTCCAGCTAGCTATTGTACGTCAGTATACCAAACCAGTCAGCCAGTCAAGTCAACTCAGTCTATTTTTTTCCTTGTCATTGTGAAAAAAATAAATAGGGAAAGTTAATTAAATTAACTGAGTTAACTTAAACTGTTAACTATTACTACTAGTTTAATTATTTTCCACTAGGAAGCCAGATCCCAGCAGAATTTTTTATAATTATTGGCGTGGGTGGTTGGTAGTGTTTGTGGTGACGGTGGTGGTGGTCTAGTCAAAAGTCAAGTCAGCTGACTGTTTAAAATAATAATTACGTTAAAATTTAACAGTTGATTAATTAATTGGGGGTGATCATCATCATGGGGCTGGGAGAAGAGATAGAAAGTCTTCAAAACTACTTCGAGTCATTCAACCCGGCAAAGATCTACTGGACCATTATCGTGTGCATTTGGGTGGAATATTTGTTTGAACTGTACTTATGTCTGAGACAGGTAATTAGTTAATTATAATTAAAAATTAAAGGACCCCCCTTCATTAAAATTGGTTAATTGTGGTGTAAAATTATTTTTTGTGGATAATTTATTAATTGTGGTTGTATTTTAATGGTGTTTTTTTAAACAGAGAAAGGTGTACTTTGCGTCGGAGGGCAAGATCCCAGCACAGCTGAAGGATAACATGTCAACGGACACTTTTGAGAAGGCGAGGGTCTATGGAATTGATAAGAACAACTTTACTATCGTGTCGGAGCTTTATGGGATGGTGGTCTTGACGGTAAGGATAAGGAGGAGGAGAAAGGACAAGAAAAATAATTAATTAGGGAGTTTAAGTTAAGTTAGTTAATTTTAGTTGGGGAAATTTAAAGGGTGTTTGGGCGGGGGGATAAATATTTAGTGGTTGATTGAGGGTGGGTAGTGGGTGGAGGAGGAGGTAGATGGGTTTTGTTTTAAAAAAAATTAGTTAAATGTTTCTTTTTTTTTGTGGTAATTAATTATTCTGTTAATTTAACAAAAAAAAAACATACAGGGTTTTTTAATTAATTTTTTAACCATTTTTTTATTAAATTTTTTCGTAAAAAAATCATCTAATTTTCCACTAATTTATTACTCTATTAATTTAACAAAAAAAAAACCTAAAATTATTTAATTACTATTCTAATTATTATTTTTTATTGAATTTCCCTTTTAATTTTTAAACTAAAAAAATCCTTTAATTTTTTCCCTAATTTATTTATTCTCTTAATTTCCCCAGAAAAAACTCAATTAATTTAGTTTTAATTCTAAAATTAATTATATAAAATTAATTATTCCATTTAAATATTTAATTAATTAATTAATTATCCAATCCTTTTTTTATTTATTATTTTCCAGCTACTTCTCCACTACGAAGGTCTCTACCGCGGCTGGCTCCTCACGGCCCCCATGCTCTCCTCCCTGTCGCCCTACTGGCCATCCTCCTGGAACCCCGAAATCGGTCGCTCCATCATGTTCTCCATTCTCGCCATGGCTTTCAACAATGTCGTTGGCCTGCCCCTCTCCCTCTACTCCACATTCTGTTTGGAGGAACGACACGGATTTAATAATCAGACTCTCCCATTTTTTGTCAAGGATTTCGCCAAGAAGATTGTGGTCTCCGTGGTCATCACTTCGCCAATTGTTGGACTTGTCGTCAAAATCGTGCAGGCGGGCGGTCCGTATTTTTTCATTTGGCTGTGGGTCTTCTGCTTTGTCGTCCTCATGTTTTTGATGACCATTTACCCAATGCTGATTGCCCCCCTCTTTGATAAGTATACTCCGTTGAAGGAGGGACCGCTGAGGAAGAGGATTGAGGAGCTGGCCAAGAGAATTAGTTTTCCGTTGACAAAGTTGTATGTGGTGGAGGGGAGCAAGAGGAGTGCCCACTCAAATGCGTATTTGTATGGGTTTTTTAATAATAAGAGGATTGTGCTGTATGATACGCTGATTAAGGGATATGTGAGTCCGAGTAAGGAGAAGGAAGATAAGGAGGGAAAGGATAAGGAGGAGAAGGGAGATGATAAGGTGAGGAAAATTAAAAATAAGGAGTGAGAGGTGGAGAGGGATTTTTTTAATGGTTTTTTCGCGATTTTTGATTAAAAAAGCGGGAATTTGGGGGTTTTTAATGGTTTTTGGGGGGAATTTTAAATGGGGGTTTAGAATTTAATAATTTTAATTAATTTTTTTTAATTATTTTTAATTGGGTTTCACATTAGTTAATTTTTTGGTAATTTTTGTAGATTAAAATAGTTTATTTTTTAAATTAAAATAGTTTAATATTTTTTTTTATTTAAATTAGTAATTTAAAAAAATTAAAACAGTTTATTTTATTATTTTTTGTAATATTTGTCCTTTTTATTTATTTTTTATTTAATTATTGTGTAATTTTTTTTCTCTGTTTGGTTATTTTAAAGTAATTAATTTTTTTCCATTTAATTTGTAGTAAATTTTTAACGTTTTTTTTAAATTTATCAAGTTAATTATGCTTTTTACACTATTTTAATTAAAATTTAATAATTAATTTTATATACCAACTTTTTATTTAATTTAAATGAGTTTTCGCATTTAAAATTTAATTTTTTTTTATCAATTAATTATAATTTTAAATTAATGTTTTTTTTTGCATCTCAACTAATTCTATATTCTATTTTAATTTCAGAAGGACAACGCCGCCGGCCCCGCACCTGCCCCATCACCCCCCACCCCCGCATCCGAAGAAAAGGGATGTGACGACCTCGAAATTGAAGCCGTCTTGGGCCACGAGCTGGGTCACTGGAAGCTGAACCACGTCGTCAAAAACATTCTGATTTCCCAATGCAATCTCTTTGTCATTTTCTGCTTGTTCGCCTTCTTCTACCGAAACACCGCCATATTTCAAGCGTTTGGATTTCCCTCCACTTCCTCCCCATTGGCTACTCCATCCACCAATCAGAATTCCACCCCAATTCTTCTCGGACTTATCATCGTCCTCCAATTTCTCCTCCAGATTTTCAACACTGCAATGGGTTATCTGATGAATGTGCTCTCTCGTCTTTTCGAGTTCCAGGCTGATGAGTTTGCCAATAAACTTGGATATGGCGTCCATTTGAAGTCGGCGCTTATCAAACTCAACAAAGATAACCTTGGATTTCCGATAAGCGATTCCCTCTACTCGGCTTGGCATCATAGTCATCCGACACTTCTGCAGAGATTGGCGGCTATCGATAAGATGAACGCCGGAGGAGATAAGAAGAAAAAATAAATTTAATTGCACATTTAAAAAATATATTAATTAATTTTTTTGTTTAAATTGTAAAATTAATTGAGTCAAGAGTTTTTTTAAATAGAAAATAATTAAATTAATTAAATTTTACATTTAAAAATACAGTTAATTAATTATTTTAAAATTTAAAAATTAATTAAGAAAAAAAATGTGTTTTTTAAATGTAAAATAATTAAATGTTACATTTAAAATGTTAGGAATATATTTAATTATTATATTAAATGTTTACCGTGTACTTATTAAAGTATGGGGACTGTTCATGATAATGATAAGTCAATATTTTGTTTTGGTAATTTGTGGATGACCCCAATTTTAAAAAAATAATTAATTGTCTGTTTTGGAAAAAAGGCTGATTTTTTTCAAGTGAAATAATTATTTTATTGTTTAATTACTAGTTATACTGTTAGTTCTATACTTTAATTTGTAGTTTACAAAAAAATAAGTAAATAAATAAATACAGTTTAAAAAAGTTTATTTAATTGGTCATTTAAAATTTAATTATTGCACTAGTAAATTTTTATCATCAATCATCATGACTAGTAAACAGTTCATCAAGGTAAAAAGAATACAAAGCCAAGACTCCCATGTATTTCCAACACAACGCACTACATTAGTCTCAATCCGCCCCACTCTGTTCATAAGACCAGCCGCCAAATTCAAACTGCCCTTTTTTCTGCTTGTAACATAAGCAGTATAGCAAGCAGAGAAAAGAAAGCAAAACAAAAAGCCGCAAACCAAAGCAAAGCAGCAAGTCAGTTCACAATGTTTACCTTTTTATTGTGCTGCTAAATAAAATTAATTATCAAACAACACAGTTAACTTTTAATTGTAACGTGAGCAATTAAATAGTGTAAAGTGTAGTATAATTTTTTATAATTGTCCAGTTACCACCTTCCTTTTAAAATACAATTATTTTACATTTAAAAAAAGAATGGCAATTAAGTTGACATCATCATCGTCACCACCACCAATTAAACTAATTATTTTAAAGGAGACCCCCACCGTCACCACCACCAGCGCCCCCTTTTTAATTAACCATCAATTAATTTTTTAACTTTAGAGTAAATTAATTGTCCCCCTTCCCAAAACAAAGTCAGTCAAGTCAACCTTGAGAAGTCAGTGAAGTCAGCCGGTCAATCTTAACTAATCATGGAGGTTACCAAAGACAGTAAGCTAATTATAATTATTTAATTAAGTTAATTAATGGTGTAATTAAATTTTTTAACTGTTAATTTAATTTTAATTTCAGATTTTGATGAGCTGCTACCCTCCATCCTGGCGGCGATTTCGGAGTGCACCTTCCTCTCAATTGACGCCGAGCTCACAGGCCTCCATCTAACGGACTGCAAGGAGAACTACTTCGACTCAGTGTCCGAACGCTATCGAATCCTCCGCCAGAACGCCTCCCACTTCCTCCTCATCCAATTTGGAATGGTGCTCTTCTTCTATGACCCAGTCACCGACACCTTCACCCATCAAAGTTATAACTTTTATTTATTTCCCAGCCAAATTGCGGGGTCCAGTCCAAATGTGAGATTTACTTGTGAAGCGAGTTCACTGGAGTTCTTGGCGAGTTGGGGCTTTGACTTTAACAAGCTTATCTACAAGGGGATCCCTTATCTCACCTTATCTTGTGAGCAGAGGATGAAGGATAACTATGATAAGAAGCAGTTGTATTTGAGGAGCGAGGAGAATCAGCAGCCTTGTCCGGTGCCGGAGAATTTGAGGGGGTGGATGGAGGAGGTGGGGGGCAAGATTAGGGGGCTGTGGGAGGGGGAGAGGGTGGAGGCTTTGGAGTTGGAGGAGTTGAGTCCATTTCAGAGAAAGCTGATTTTTAATAATGTGAAGCCAAAGTATGGGGGCAAGTTGTATTTTGAGACGGTGGTGAGGAGGGAGGGAGGGGAAGAGGAGAAGATGGAGGGGGTGGGGGGAGGAAGTGGGAGTGAGGGGGAGGGAGGGAAGATTAAGGTGGGGGAGGGAGGGGGGAGGATGGTGAGGGTGCTGAGGATTTGTCGGATGAGTGAGGAGGAGAAGAGGGAGAGGGATGAGGAGAAGAAGAAGGTGATTTGGGGGACGATTGATAAGGGGGTCGGCTTTTCTAAGGTGAGAAGGAGGAGGGGAGGTAGGGGAGGAGGGAATTTTTAAAATTTGGTTTTAGATCAGTTTAGTGTACGTGGTGGTTTTTAATTGGGTATTTTTTTGATGGTTTAATTATAATTTAGTTTTGGTGTTAATTTTGGTAGTAATTTTTGTGGTAGTTTTTTTGGTAATTTTTAGTACTAATTTTTGTAGTAATTTTATCAGTAATTTTTTTGGTAGTTTTTTCTTTCAAATAATTTTGGTAGTAATTTTTAGTTGTAATTTTTGTGGTAGTTCTTTTAAAATAATTTTAGTGGTAATTTTTGTATAAATTATTGTAGTAATTTTATTAGTAATTTTTGGTAGTTTTTTTTAGTAATTTTAAAATAAAGTTTGTAGTAATTTTTTTGTGGTAGTTTTAAAATTAATTATCCAGTAATTTTTGTAGTGGTTTTTTTGTTAATTTTTTTCTAATATTTTTTTTTTTCATTTTATCCATTTATCTTCATAATTAACTGTTCATTAATTATTTAACTTACTTAACTAAACAGACACATTATTAATTATAATATTTCCACAATCCAATTTTAATTGTATTTATTTATCTTCTCTTCTTTTAAATCACAGGTCATCCGTCAAATTAGCGAAACCGGAAAAATTGTCGTCGGCCACAATATGATCCTCGATGTCGCCCATTCCGTTCACCAGTTTGTTGGGGACCTTCCCGAAGACCTCGAGGGATTCAAGGCCCTCGTCCAAACCGCCTTCCCAAACCTTGTGGATACGAAGCTAATGTGCTGTACTCATCCATTTAGGGAGCACTTCAGCAGCAGTGTGTTGGGGGATGTCTTGAAAAGGGTTCAAGAGAAGCCTTTTGGGTTACCAGAGATTAGAAAAGGGGCGGATCCCACTCAGCTGAGCTATGGGCTGGAGGATAAGAAGATGCATGAGGCGGGATACGATGCGTTTATCACGGGCGTGTGCTTCATTGGCTTGTGTCAGTATTTGGGCAAGTTGCAGGTGCCGGTGAAAAAGAGGGTGCTGCCGGAGAGCCCGTTGGTTATGCCTTTTCTAAATAAGTGAGTTAATTAAAAGTGAAATAAATTATTTTTAATTGTGGTGGTGGTTAATTAATTAATTTGTAATTGTTTTTGTGTTTTTCAGGTTGTATTTAATGAGGATGCTGGATATTAGCTACTTAAATATTTCGGGGACTGATTGTAAGTGAAAAATAATAATTAATTTTTTGTTAATTAATTTTGTAGTTAAATTTTAAATGTGGATTGTTAATTTTAATATTTAATTATTTTAGTTCAGTTTATTTTTTGGTATTTTTTTTAATTGTAGTTAAATTTTAAAGAAGAAATTGAGATTTTTTTTACTCATTTGTTCAAAAAAATTATTTAACTTTTTACAATTTTTTAAATATATTTTTCCCCCCCATTTTAATGTAAAAATTATAAAAAGTTATTATTTTTTTTTGAATTTAATTGTTCAATTTAATTTAATTATTGAAAAAATATCCATGTTTTTTAATATTTTATTTGAAATCAATTCTTCTAATTTAATTTCTGATGTTTAATTAATTTTTTTTTTAAATCCCACCGCCTTTTTAATATTTTAATGGCTTTAATTATATATTGTTAATTAATATAGTAGTAAAAATAATTTACTATTAATTATTAACTAATCACACTAATTATTTCTCTTTTTTTATTCCAGTGACCCCATCTCGAGACCACGTCTTCCACGTCACCTGCCCCAAGGAGGCCACAACCAAAAACATCGTCTCCCTCTTCCAGCCCTTCGGCCAAGTGCAAGTGTGGTGGCAAGACGACAACAATCTCTTTGTCAGCTTAAACGACAAGGACCAAGCTGCCCTCGTCATGAAAAATATCGAAATCGAAAAAGGGTCCCACATTCGAGTAGTCCCCTTCACCACATACCAGAGTATCCGTGGGGGGAAGCGCCCTCTGGGGGCGACGGTGGAACAAACAGGGACAAA
>JAQFZG010002458.1:0-16562 GCA_034695465.1 Entomobrya nicoleti
GCTTGGTTGTTCTTGCTGGCTTAGTTTTAAAAAGAATGACATGCTTTTAAAAATATTAAAAATTATTCTATGCTGCTGTTGCGTTGGGCATACTCTTCTAAGAATACGAAATAATCTCACATTCAAAATCTCCTTTGAATTTGCGCATTTTTATAATGGAAAATTTTTTCTCTGAATAGAAAAACAAAACTTTTCAGCGAAAAGAATAACATGTTTTGTTGGATTTTTTTTTCCTTTTGTGCTCGCAGTGTTTAAGCATAGAGTTCAAACTTAGTTTGATTATCATGATGATCATTATTATAATGGCAGCTGGGGCAATACTGCATGGATAAATATCGGATGACACAATTACCAATAAAAAAGTAGATAGATAGTCGTTAGTTTTGAATTTCAACTTGAGGAAATAGAGAGGAAGTTTAGGAGCAACGACCAAAAAATGAAGTAGAGAAGGTATAGTTTACTATAGTTGTAGGTTAAACATAATCACATTCACAATCAACGTGACCTGTGGCTGTTGAAGTCGAAATTCCAAAATTATTTTTGGTACTGATAAAAAAGAAAATGTTAAGCATGGGATGATAGTAATTGTTATTTTCTTGAATATGAATGCATTGATTTGATTATTTTTGGTTTTGACGATATGCCATGTCGATGGTATTGATGACGACAGCAAAAAATAATAACTTCAAACTTGATGGTGATAGCGATAATGTCAGCAAATCAGGACCAGGAGCAGCTGCAGATGTTGTTTTTGTCTCTTAGAGATTTTCTTATGCTGTGCTAACGTGTTTTCAAGCAATAATCGTAATAATTATCTCTCATGTTACAATTTTATTACTATGCTTTTTTATGAGATTACTTTTCCATTTGCTTATGATAATTGATATTTCTATTTGCTGAGGAGACATAAAGGCAGTCGAATGGATAGACAGAGAGGGAGAGAGAGAGGGAGAAGCAAAGAAATCAGTTTAGTTGTCAGGCAATCAGTCAGTCAGAAAGCATATCTCCTGTATATGCAATTTGCAGCAAATGCAAGTCAAAAGTCCTCACACCTTTTTTATGACTGAGTTGCTGCAATGTAATCGTATTTTTTTCTAAATGCCAAACTGCTATAATACAAAACAAATATATTAAATTATTAGAGATTTTTTAGGCGCTCGTTTTTTTGGTTTGGTTTGGTGGCATGCAAGCATGCATGACACCAAATAACTTTGAGCTTGAGCACAGTTGCTAACCTGACAGTTAGCGTAAGCAAAATTAATTATTTTGCAAACCTTTTTTCATACTTTAATATTATATTATCTTGTTATCTTATTTACTGTATCCATTATCTTTGCTGCAGAATGCTGCATAGATTTGGTAACAATGTTTGAACAGATGAAACATTTAGAAAAAATATTGACCATTTGACCATTACAGAAAACAATGTATGTAAATTTTTGTGACACGCTTTTTGATAACTTGGTTGACTGTAAGTTGCAAAATAATCAATACAATGAAATAAAGAAATGAAATGAGATGGGCAAAACTCCTAGATTGGAAATGGGACCAGCTTCATAACCAAAAGTCACATTACATTGTTAACAATAAGAAAATGGAAATGCAGTCATCACGCATGTCAACCAATAGTAAATAATTGTAATGAGAAGGAGAATCGTTTTAAAAAAGAAAATGAGACGAAGAAGGAGAGAGTCCCTCTAATTTACTTATTTAATTTGCTGTGTTGTTGGGAAACTGCAAAATGTTGCTGGCTAAACAACAAGACAAGATGGCGCTATAAATGGCGAAATAAAAAATGATGGTTTGGTTTTGTGAGGTGACAGAGAGAAACTTTTTTTTTCTTAAAGAAGGATGCATGAGAGAGAAGGAGAAGGGGACTTGAAAACGCAGACGATTTCCAATCTTGCGCTGCATTCATCATCATCAACATCATTTGCCATCATTCTTATTAGACTTGTTTTAGTCTCTCTCCATTCTCATTACATGGCAAATATTTATAATCCTTAAAGGTTGCGTTGCTCGTAGCAACAATACGTATTCCGAAGAATAATACTCCTCCGACGATGCATAATGGTTATATTGATTATGTACGCAATGCAATTTCACTGCAGTGCAAAACGAGGTGTAAGGTTAGGAGGCGATTGGATTGATAATAAAAATAATATAGCTTTATGTGTACATGTTTACTTTTTTTACTACGAGTGACTTGAGAGTTGACTGACTGTGACTATCACATCAACTTGAGCATAAAAAAACAGAGTCACTTGACTTGACTTGGTTTGGTTGCTTAAATTCAAATTGTTTTTTTTACTGACTGGCGATGATGATCGTAATGTTGTAAGTTCATATATATTTGTTAAGTGTACTCCTTTCATTTTATGTCTAAAATGCGCTGTGTTCTGTATGTTGCTGTGGAGTTCTGATGGTGGTTTGGTGTGTATCCGTGGAAATCAGGTCAGAGATTATGACGATCATGATGATGATGGTTTTGTAGCAGCAACAGCATCGATATTAATGTTTAATGGTGGCAGTTGTAATAGTCAAAAGTCATTGCAAAGTGATATGATGAAGGGGATTGGGGATGATGATGATGGTGGTTTGGTTGAATATACACTATGCATTTTTGGATTGCAGCGCATGTCATTGTTGCACACTGACTGCACACGGCGAAAAACTAACAACAGAAAGGATACTACAAATTATTTGTCATTATTTTGTTTCTCAAGTGACACTATATTATCTCTCTCACATTGCCAGTCGTGAGTTTCGTTAAATATATGCGTTTGGGGATATTCATGATGACATGACACATGACATGATCACGATATATACAAAACAACCAATATAAAAAAGCAAACCTGAGCACTTTAGTCACACGGTGTTCATTTTTTTCTCTCTCTCTAGCGTTTTACTGCATTTTATTGCAACAAAAGACAATTAGCAATCACAAAAAGTGCATCCTGTTCTGCAGTCAGATGCATTTCAACTCTCGAAAACTAATTATGAGAGAGCTTTTATGCGAGCGTAGGCATAGGTCTCATGAATATAACCACTTGACATGGTTTCCCTTTAAATATCGATGATAATCATACTGATGATGATGACGAATTTTTAGTTGGACTACTACTGCAGTAGCAACAATGCACAGAATTATCCACACGTTTTGAATGTTATTTTTTTGCATTGATGAGTGTTGTAGAAGAAAAGTGTAGTGTAATTGTAAAAGGGTAAGCCCCTTCTCTCTTCTAAGTTCACGTTACCATTTCACATTTTCGTGTGCTGCTCGCCTATTAAATTTGCGCTGCAAGCTTATTTCGTGAGCATATATCTCACGATTTTTTTTTCTTGTAAATTGCAATTTTTCGTTCACACAATAAAGGAATTTTTGAGCGATAGTAAATTTTTTGCGATGTAGTAAACTGCAATAATTACTGTCTGTATAGACACAGTATAAAATTAAACATGCATTTTTATTATATATTTTAATCTAAATATTAACGAATTTCGTAGGCAAATGTATAATAGGTATGCATATGCATCCAAATATTATCTTGTCAAGCTTGTGTGCGTGGTGAGAGAGTGCAAAATGTGATGCTTACTTGTTTAATATTCTTGTAGTATATTTAAAAATTGCGGCAAAAATGCAGTTAATTTTTACACTCGTTTTAAAGAATAGAGTCATGAGTGCATGAATAGGGAGGAAAATAACATGGCATTTTAAATGCGTATTTTAGAATACCTACTTGATAAAAAGGTATAAAATACGTTATCTCTGCCCATTCCCCTTATTCCCTGCTGCAACTTTGCATTTTGGTATAGTGCTACACAGACACACAACAATGCAATATGCGAACATAAAGTTTGAGATGAGAAGAATAAGTAGGAGGACATAATATTAAACTGTTTTTATCTGATTTTCGTACGCAACTTAATATAATAAAAAAGAGTGTTTTAGTATAGTAGTTATAGTAACAATAGCTATGCAATATGTAGTTTTTCTGTTATTTTCGTGTATTCTGAGTGCACTGTGTGTAAAACAATGAACATGGTATTTTTTGCAATGTTTTTGTTTAAGCATGCATGCACTTTTTTGTGCATAATATTTTCGTTATTTCGAAAATATGCGCAGTGATGATGATAATGATAATGATGACCATCAAATGTAATGTGCTGCTATCCTACACATTTTATATGTTCAGTTGTTGCAATGCATGTATAACATGTTATTTTTTTGCAGTGAGTAGAGAGCTCTTTTTTCATTTCCGTGCAAAAAAACAACCTTTGCCGACTGATTGTAATTGTAAACGTGTGGTAAAGTATTTTATAGTTTTAAGTGAAGCAAAAAAAAAAAAAATGTTACACAGGCCACCATGCTTCAGCCGCTGTGTAGACAACACACGATTCTAAAATAGATCGTTATCGTAAATAATATTACTCGGGAGTTGACAAAAAAAAAGATCAGAAAGTAGAGAGATAGGATATGTGTGTGGTGCGAGTGATGATGATCTGATGAATTGAATGGGTGATTGATACAGTAAATGTCAGAATCACGAGTTGGTCAAACAATAGTTTTGATGAGTAGTTGTACACCGTACCTATATGTTATGATAATCACGAGGATGGTGAACATACAAACGTGCTTTTCAATAAAGTTTTTTTTATAGAATAATAATCATGATTAATATTCATGTGTTGATAAAATATACTACATTTTCGACTAACATTGTTTGCTTTGATTGTTGTCGTTGATGGTGCCATACCATTTCCATCCAAAACTTATCGAAACAACCGATCGCTTGCTGCTTTCATAAGAACAGGATAGATGATCGTTGTAACATGATACTATCAATATCATGCGCAAATTCTAGGAGTACACTTTTTCAATGCATATTTTATTTTGAAATTTTTTCAACATTGTTGTTGTGAACTCTCTCGAAATATAGCAGCGCGCATAATCTGGCATCTAATCCATTAATTCCGCCATGTCGCTAAAATATTCGCCGTGTTATGTTGTCCCTAAGTTTTCCGTTTTGAAATCGTGTACGAATCTAGTTCTCTACGTAGTTTTGCAATTTGTAGAGTTGCATGTACATGACTACTAGCAAAAAAAGTTATAAGTGGTTAGGGATTAGGGACACAGTGAAAATAGAATATATAAAAGGCAATGGGGAAGTAAATTTTGCCCCCAAAAATAGAAGCGTAGCTGTAAAGCTCACAAAAACAGATAATCCGATAGTAGTAAAAAAATAAAACATGTAATGCATGACACGTTAGAAGCATTAGAGCAGAGAGGCGCAGTAACAAGAGAGGAGTTGTCAGCATTTCTATTTTCACAAAATAACAGTCATGTACATTAAGTCCTGACTTTGCAATCAGGACTTTGGACATGATCTTTTTTAAGTAGTGCATAGTAACAAGTTAAGCGAGGAGTCGACAAATTGCATAATTTTTGGGTAATTTCCGAGAAAAGTAAAAAAAAAAACTGCCATGAGGAGGATAGAAATGCCATAAAAGAAGTTTAAAGACAACAGAACTGAGTTGGTAAACAATAATAACGCGACCATAATCATCAGTCATCTTCGGTGCACTTCAAAAGTAGCAACAAGCCAAACAGGAACTAAACCATAAGGAAAATGAATGAACGGACTTTTGTGTGACACGTGAAAATAATCTTGATACATATAATGTGACATAGCAAAATATGTTTTTGTTGTTGCTTTACTATTTTTCAATTTTATGAATAGTTCAATGCTTCATTCCAACCAAAACAAGACAGAAAATGTCATAGATGTACGAGAACATGGTTGTCTATCGTTATAGAGTATTTTTCCTCTCAAGTGCTCATATAAATAGATTTCTTACTTTGTTTTGATGTGTCGAAAAAAAGAGCAATATGGGCTTTTGCACTGTGTAATGCTAGTTATGTATGTATGATATTTGCAACGAACAAAATCGGGTCGATGACCAGAGTTGGAAGAATTTCATACCCTGTGTTTGTTCGTCGTTCAGCATGGCTTTGGTTTTTATGGAGCTTCTCTCTCTGTATAAACATTATTGTACATCATACGACGATGTTGGAGGAGGTGTACTACATAAGTTTATGTGATGTATACTCCTTTCTTCTTATTACACTACTGCACTGTTTTATATCGATAAAACCTTTTTATCACATAATATACGGGTCACATACTTATATTGCTATTTGGCTATAATTTTTGTGAGCATGTAGTATTTGGTCGGTTGGGTGGTCATGTTATGTTCGCCCTGTGTGCTATCATGGCTATAAGTTCACTATAAGTCAGATTCATGATCCATCATTATGATCATTACCTCATCTTATATTTATGTACATATACAACAACTGAGGTAACAAACTAGATGAATCGTTTTGCTCGGGTTTGCACACGACAACATCATACGGCTTGAGCGGCTTTTTAGCTCATAAAATGGCCCATGCTCATGTTTGTTTGTGAAACAGTTCATTTTAGCAATATGAAAGACTCTACAGAGCATTAAGTGGAGGAAAGATGTGATACGTGAGATGTTGGTGGTGGTGCGGGATTTTTGCAGATTGCGTTGCCTTGCATAACGAACATCGGTCTTGCACTCATGGCACCAAGACAAGCGAAAACACTGAATGATATTGAGGAGAGGATGATATTTTTGTGAATGATGGTAGGAGTAGGAGTATTGAATACCACCTTGGTTACGTCACGGAATGTTTTCGGGAACGCGAACGAAAAACAAGACTGCTGCTCCTTTCTGTTTATAAAACCCTACTTTCTGCTTATAAGACCATGCCAAATATGCTTCAATGTCAATAAAGATAATTTTAGGTTGTTGCTATCTCTATGAGTAATGAATCTAATTACTATGATTTTTTTCTCTCTATTTTTTTGTGTAGGTGGCTCACGAAATGTCAACTCGCAAGAACGGCCGACGTGGATTTCTTAACTCAGGCAGTAGTCCAAATTTCAAGGGAGGAAACCGTCCCTACTCAAACGGTTACTCTGGAGGTCATCACGGTCATCACCAACACCATCATCATGCTTCATCTCATCACAATGGTAATGTGGGAGGTCATGGGGGCAACGGTCAGCCCCATCATTCCCCTTCCCCGGCTGCCATGAACTGGTACAACTCAATGAACACGGCCACTGCCATGGAAATGTTCTCGTCCAGCCCACCCAATCACTATTCAAGCTACAGTTTGGCCAAGTTCTCTCCCCCCAAGTATGGGTATGGGAGTCCTTCCAAGTGGAGTGCTCCACCACCACATCCCACATTTGGCCCCCCTATTCCTGCCAGCAAAGGGGATAAGTATCACTGGTTTAACAATAAGAACCCCATCAAGGCTTAGGAAAAATGCTAATTATTATTCTAAGAATATTACATTTTACAAAAAAGCGAAACATCAAAAAATTTACTAGGAACCAGGGCAGAAGAAGAGGAGAGAAAAAATATAGTAGCATATATTATTGAAAAATTATGACAAAACATTTTTATTAGCGAATTATTTGGTATATAAAAAATGAGAATTTACAAAGATGGAATATTCTACGGAGAATGGTTTATACGACTGGAATAAAACACGGAGCGCGGAGACGATTCTTCTTTACATACTTACAATGATTATAGATATATTTACAATTAAAAAAACTCTTTATCACCACAATTCAATACATATTATTACTATTTACTACTATCAATTTTCAAACAACAAACCAGATAAACAAAGGAAAGATATACAAACTTTGTAACAATTTAGAAAAAATATGAATATCATCATCAACAAAAATATAAAAAAATCGATTTTTTATAAGTGAACATTTTAGCAAAAAGAAAACAAAACTTTACGATAAAAAAATTACGATAAGTATATTAAAAAAGCAACTGAATGTATACCAGTCTCTTTCTCACTTTTTTTTTGTCTTTTACAACAATTATATATTTTAAAAAATATATCTAGCGTTCAATGATATATTTAGCGTTTTTTCATGATATATATGCTACATGATACATATATATACATACAAACTATTAGAATAATAAAGAAAAACCGTATTGAAAAAAATATAGAATTTAATCGAAATGGGACACAACAAAGTTAATATTCCCCGCTCTCCGCGCCGCGCCAAACGACGATTTATAATTAACTATTACAAATATATTTACAAAAATGCAGAAAAAAATAAGTAGTTTTTAACCAATAAAAAATTATATTACTATTATGTATAGAAAATGAAAAGAAATCATTGAAAAAAGTCTACAGTTAAAACATTTTTACGACAAAGTCGTATAAACTTATTTGATAGAGAAATGATCACGAGAGACGTGAAAACATTCTTTTTTGTCACGTCGCGTCAGCAATCTACAAAACAACAACTTCAGTAACTACGTTATATGTATGATAAAACTTCAGTTAAAAAAGAAAAACATCTTTGTATCTCTCCTGATAATACATTAAATATATACTAGGTATATATATACTACTACAATGCTTCATGATTTACTATACAAAAAAACAAAGCATACACAACAGTTTTAGAAAAGAAATCTAATCTAATTATCTAGTTTTTACTCATCATCATTATATATACATCACATTATGATCATCGTCAACAAAGTGGCAGTAGAAGAAGAAAAAATATTATTCTAAAACAGTCTCCACAAAACACACACTCGTTACTACTAAAAATATTTTGATGGATAAACAGAATGCACGATTATTAACTAGTTTAAGTAATTAAAACTATTTTACCAGCATCACTTATCATCAATATCATCAATCATCATCGCCATTTAAATAGTAGTAAAATAATTTAACGTTATTATAATATTATTATTTTGCCTTTTTTTGTTCTTAATTATTGATCTTATTACTCCATTGTATAATGTATAAACACACATACACGTCGTTCGTCGCGTCATCGTCGTTTTTTGTTTAATTAATCTTATTACTATTAACGTTAACTAATTATTTTTATGTATATGTATTTTTTGTGTAACGTCAAATACACTGAACTGATTATATACTGTTTTTTTTAAATACCGTTGATGCTGATGATGATAGAGAGAGAGGTCATATTCATATTACACTATGGACGATGATGATTTGATTTGATACTGATGATTTAAAAAAACAAAATTTAGATGTATAATTATTATAACGCTATATGACTTTACTGATATACTGTATGTGGAATATTATATTGTGAAACCGAAAACAAATCCAGTAATCCTTTTTTTGTGTGTAATATTTAGTGTGAAAAAATATAAAAAAGTGTGCGGTTTATTGAGAAAAAAAATATATCTTATTGTATAAAAAATATCTTATGTGTGACTATATTATTATATAAATATTATAAAAATTATATCGTGTATTATAATCGTAATATATACCTACAATGTGCAAATTGTTATCTAGTGTCTCAGTGTTTAATTTTATTATTTTAGCTTTTATTATGATTAGAAGACTAATCATTAGAGAAAGACTAAGTTTTGGACTTTTTTGTTCATAACGTTAAAAAATCATCATCAATCACCAAAACGCGTCATATATATTCAATTTTAGCAGTTTTATCGTTTTGTTTTCGTTTTCGTGGCCACGACAACGCTTCATCACCTTCAAAAAAACTATTTTAAGACCTGTGCTTATCCAAAAAAAAATCCGAAACCTCGTGGATTTTCTATCTCAAAAATACTTACATAAATAGTCAGTCATAATTTATTTACAGGCATAAAATACACATAAAAGTGATTAGTTAACATTGATAAGAAATATCCAATTAAGAACAAGGAGAAGCAAAATAAGGAATATTATGATAGGTTGTTTTTCTACAAAAAACATGACGTCTGCTCTTGTAACTCCAAAAAAACATTTTCACAAAACAAGTTAATTACTAGAAAACAAAACCAAGTTTTATACAATTTCTTATGGTGTAGGATGATTGAAGCTATTTGTAAAGACAATTTACCCTGAACCTCACTCAGAAAACGCGTTGGAGTCATGTTAACAAATCATATAAAAACATCTTGATCATACCCGACCCGACCACGCCAAAAAAAAAGAATTCCTAAAATTCAATTCCATTTTGGATTCCACCAATTTTTAATTCTGCAAATTGTTCAGTTCTCATTTTCTCATACAATGACAATGTTTGTTATGTTTGTTTATATTACATGTCCATAATTACTGCATCTCATTTTTCATAACGAACATAATGCATTTATAAAATAGGCATAATTACTTATTTATTTTTTCGCATAGTATTTTACCACCCCAGTCAAGTCAGTCATTATACATATTAATATACTTCACTCACAGGTGTTTGTTTTCCTTTTCTTGTTGTGTGTAAGTAATGTTGCTATATTATTATTTATAAATGAGCAATTTGAAATTAGAAAATTGTGGAACCTTGTGGAATATGAATTTTTAAAGAAAATGGGTCGGGGCTTATCAACCGTCACAATTGACAGTGGAAAATGGAGAGAAGGATTGGCATGTGTTTTTGTTCACGTTGAAGCGACGACGGACAGTTGACAAAAAAAGAAAATGCGAAGCGAAAGCAATTTTGTGAAAAGTTGTTTGTTACGCTTTGTGGGATGGGATTGGTAAATATAATTGCGTGAGACTGAATGTAGAAATAGTATTTCGTTTGTGAGAGGGGGTGGTGGGGAGGAGGAGTGGGGATGATGTATGTTGCTGGTGAGGTGGACTGTTTCTCAAATTTGTGATTTAGATGGAATGATGATAATGGAGTGTTTGGTTGGATGTTGGATAGATGGGATGTGGGAATGATATAAATGTGAAAGATTCTGAGAGAGACTTACTGAGATTTGACTTGTTGCTGATTTATAATTTATAAATTGTGTAAGAAAAACAGACTGGAACAAAAACAAATTAGCACTACAGAATAATTTTAGCGAAATTAACTAAAAAAAACAATATTCAGGTCCTTCAAAAGCTTTCATTAAAAACAGTAATTGCGCATAATGTACAAAATATACAGATAGACAAAAAGGCACGTTGGAGATAAAAGAAGAAGAGTTGCAGTTGGTGGAAAAGAGGATTAAGTATTTCAGGTAGGATCTTATATTATTCCCCACTCAAATTGCTAAAAAATACCT
Source organism: Entomobrya nicoleti (assembly GCA_034695465.1). NCBI lineage: Eukaryota > Metazoa > Arthropoda > Collembola > Entomobryomorpha > Entomobryidae > Entomobrya > Entomobrya nicoleti. Next base: position 11,131 of record JAQFZG010002458.1, read on the forward strand.
TCGAGCTGCAGAGTTGCAAAGAAAACGGTATTAGAGAAGTAATCTGTTTCCTCCGCAAAATGCATGGAAAACTCAATTTGTCAATCATTATCAGAAATATTTTTTTTGTAATTAAATCTCCACTCCACTACTTCTATAGTATTTTAAAAACGTCAGGTTAACAAAAATAATACCAGCGCAGTTTATACATTATTATTACCGACTAATTAAATTTAAAGTATGCCTTCTAATTAGTAGACATTAAAAAAATTAATTTACACGTTTGTAGGCAACAATGAACTTAGACTGAATATATAATATACTACTTCTGCGTGTATAGGACATAAAATATGGATCCCTTTCTTACTATATTAAACTGTTCAAACAATGCAGCCAGCCGCAGCCAAAGATTGTTGCAAAAACCCAGAAAACAAAAATAAGGAGTTTACAGGGAAGCTAAAAAGTGAAACATCAGCAATCTTGTATGACTTTTTAGTTTGATGTATAAAGCTAGTGTGTATCATGTACAAATACAAACAGTTCGTTTTTTAGTTTAGTTTTTTTTATTTAAAAAAATGGTGATCACGCGTGTCTCCCCATCTCTCTGCTATGTAAGCCATGATGATACGATATTATCTTTTTGCTATTTGACTTTCAGAACAGAACATACCAAAAATAGCATAGTTAGTACTACCACAATATTTTTTAGTCATTTCAAAAAAATAGTCCCTATAAATAACAAAACAATTCACATGATGAATAACGCCAATCAATCAGTATGGATAGGTAGCAATTATTAGTTCATTTATAAGTAAGTATAGTCATCATACTGCCAAGGCCTAAAAAAAATTTGACGTTTTTTGTAAATCACATTCATTCTTCCCATTTTTTTCTTTTTATGTGCAATTTAGCCGTGACTTTCTTGACCATCATTTTTATGTACTTGATTCCTTTTTTTAATTCAAACTTTAAAAAAAATATTTTCATTGATTCCTCAAAAGAAAACTGTTTACTTGATTGTTCTTCTTTAAACAGTCTAGTCGACATGCCCATATCATATCCATACTGATATGTGTAGAAAACTGATAATCTCAAGAGAATGAATCCTCCTACGATTTGATATCCATTTTTTTGTATTTTGTTGCTCTTTGCCCCAAATATATAACAAGTGCCACCGATTAAAACATCTGAAAAAAAAAACCATGCACGTATTATTATAATTAATTTATTCTCAGTTGCTCTTATTTAGTTTTAACAATGCATATATAATTACTTGATAGCTAGTTTTTAAATATTAAATTCTGGAACAATCATGACTAGTTTGGCTGCAATTACATGATCAAATGTGTCAAATTGCAATTTTTTTAAAATGTAGGTAAGTCAGGTCAGGTCCCTTTTGTTTTTTTCTAAACGTTCACCAAAAAGGGTTATTATTACGTGTGATATAAAGTAAACTATTATGTTTTAGGTATAACTGTGTACATTATATTTGTTAAAGATATCGTATCACGCCCTCCACGTTTTTGAATCATTATCGCCGCTGCTGCAAAATAGCGTTTTTATGAAAATGGTAAAAATTCATAGGCAAGTGATCCCACTGAAAAGTCAACTTATGGTTACGCATTATAAACTAAAAACCCTATCATTATTACTATTATCATCATTATACCTATTAAAAAATTATAATTACTATAATTTGTAGGATCGTTAAAACAAAAAATATACATCAAACATGTGATCACTTTCAAGTACAAAATCACTCCTTGAATGAATCCGAAAGTTAAATTTGGGAGAGACAAAAAATAGGTTGTTAGATAGATTGATTGGTTTTTTTTTGAATGATGAATCATGTGAAAAAAACATGATTATTTGTGTGAGAGATAAGAATGATTGTGGAAAGCAAGAAAATTAAGAAATTATTGAATGATTGAAGACTAGCCATCCAATAGTACTAAAAATACATATGTAATTACGTGTTTACCAAAATTTTATTTAAATAGTCGGAGGAGGTGTAAAATTCCTGACCTTTCTTGTACAAGTTCTTGTCTTGAAGAAAACAAAAAATCGATCATCTTTCAGCAAAAAAAGGGTGAGGAGATGTGGGCGGAAGGGAATAATCTGGGATTGAGTGACAGAATGAGTTGGTTGTCATTTCGCTTTCTTTCCTTTTTCGTCAACTGTCCATCTTCATCAGAACAAAAACATGAGAAAACTGTACGCAACATCATACAATACAATCCGTTTTGGAAACTATGTTTTGACATGGATCTCAAGAGTTCTAAAATTTAAACATTTCCACTGACGAATTAACCAAGACGAAAATATAAATACAAAATGTATAATTCATTTTATGACGAATTCAACATGACTCCACTGCGTAGATAAATAGTTAGGTGATCAAGTTTGCGTACGCCAAAAATAGCATGCAAAAAAATGTTGTTTGGTATTAACTTTCAGCGTGACAAATGGAAAAGTTTGTCTTTCAAATATTTATGAACAAACAAACAATTCCCTGAATTTGTTAGCATATTTGACATTCTAAATTGACATTGACATTCGATTTCACCAAAAGTTTGTCAAAATCAGATTATCCCAAAAAAAATCTTTATTGATCTCAAATTCAAAATACTTTTTATTGCGTCACTTAATACCTTACTCGTCCGGTTCAGCTTTTTAAGTGGTTTGCTTTAAAATGTAGCATGATTTTTTCTAAGAAACTTCATGTTTACGTTTTAAAATATTGCCTGTTTTCAATTTTTTAAAGATAGCTTTACTTTTTGCACTTCAAAAAATATTCCATGTTCAATGTTTTCTATAGGTATTTAACAGAATAAGCCATAAGCCACATAAAAATGCCAATATATTTAAGCAATTCTGAGGGAGAATCAGGGACCCAATCAAAACCATAAATGTTTTTGTACTTTAATACAAGAAATATTAATAATTTGTGTTGTGAAATGAATTTAGGAAAAATAATAAGCGAAAAACTTATTTAAAAAACTGTAAAACTAACAAAATAGTAAAAAAAGCAAAACAGACAGACATGAGCATTCCTAAACAAACTACATATTAATCAGTTTGAAAACCAGTGATTCCATAATATTTTGTCGTACACAAACACAAAAGAGTTGGAAAAGGCAGATAAAAAAATTACTTCTCTACAAATTACTGCCAAATAAGGTAGTAGTTAGATTTTATGGTGATGATGATGATATATTATGATTATGATAATTACTTAAGAAATGACGATTGCTTACAATTAAACAAGTACATATACTTGATGACTTAATGAGGTTTTTCGTCAAAGAAAACTTTCTAAATTACAAACAAACAAGAAAAAAATACAATGGGTAATTATTACCTTGTCTCTATTTAGTATGATTGTTCCACAATTATCACGGTCACACATGTACACAAATTTTTTTTCAAACCGATTGTTACAAAACACCAATTACCGAGCTCATAGTGAGAAACTTAATAAGTGTAGTAAAACTTCAATAATTAGTGATTACTATAATTATTGGCAAAGTAAAAATGTTTAACAACAAGCGACACACATACATACACCACACCGAATTACCCTATAAATTTTCTTAAAACAATAGGCCATCTATTTAGAATTTCTTTTTTTGCTATCTTTGTAATACATTATTGTAGTGAAAAGAAAAGAAATCTCAAAACAGAAATGCATTTTCTCCTTTTGTAAGTGCATTTGATGATGCTAAACTATAAAAAATGCATTTACATTTTCATAAAAATTATGTGAAATTACATACCTCAAAAAATACAAACTATTCAGGAATTTCTTTTTACAAAAGAAATTTTTTCAAAGTTTTTCCAATTTTTTAAAAGTGCGACTTTGTCACTTTTTCAAAATATAAGGAAACTTTTTTACCTTTTTCATACAAATTTAAAATGGAAACATTTGACTGTAGTCTTTTTTTAGAAAAAAATACTCGTTAATTGGATGAAAATCCAAAATTTCCAATTTTGCAAGAAAAAAAGTTCGAAATTGCTTCAATATTTAAATTTAATGATGAATTGGCTTAATTGCAAAAAAAATATTTGTCTATGAAATGCAGTTAGATTGTAAGTAAAACAATGTATTTAAATAAAAAATACACGAATGATGAAACTTACCAGTGATTTGGAATTAATGTGCAAATTTTTGGAAATTAGTTTAAAAAAAATGATGATGAAACTTTTAAATTGTCATTTTTTGGTGTGTACTCTATGTAATTTGTACTTGTAATCATAATGATTTTAGACTGGGTAAAAATATTTCCGTTCAAACTGTCTGTCATTCTTATGGCATTTTTTTCTAATCAACAAAATAAATGGAAATAGTAGAATTGTGTCATAGGAGTCAAGAGAAAACTGGATCAAACTGAAATGTTCGACGTGACTACTGAAAAAGAAGAAGTTTAAAAAACCATTAAATCTTCTCATTATACAATATTTTTTAGGAATTTAAGAAAAAACTGAAAAAAACTTCAATTTTGTCAATGTAAATGATCGACATATTGTTAATGTATGTATTTGTTTTTAAAAATATCAATGTATGTAGGTGTCTACATATTTGTCTACGTTACGTACATAACACACAGATAACTGAAGAAAAAAATATAAAACTGATGTATAATAGCTAGCATAAATACTTATTGAATCATAAAATATAGTTTTAAAACAAATTATATAAAAGTAAAATGAATAATAAAAAAAATGTTGACGATGATGATGATGATATGAAAATATCTCTTCGATATAAAAAATATAGTAAACTGTACATTATCGTAAATAATTAAAAAAAATAGTTAGTACGTTTTTAAACCTGTAATAATCTATTATAAAATATGAAAAAATAATATTATTCATGTTGATGACGACAAAAAAGGTAAGAAGAGAGAGAAAAATATGTTGATGAAGAAGATGTAAGATGAAAAATAGAAAAAAAAATATTAATGATGATGTTGTTGTAAAATGTGACGCGGAAAAAAACTATTAATGAAAATACATAAAATAAAAAATAATAATGTTTATTAAGCAGTGCAAAAGAAAATATTGAAAGTGTTTGTTCAATCGAATTATTTTGGAAACATTGCATACTTTGCATATATCACCACAGTCAGTATATTGAATCAGAATATTTGCAGCGCTTTCACAACTTCACCGCTGCTGTAAATCAGAGTGTTATGCACTCCTCTTAAATTTTTAAAATAGATTTTCAGATTTTCTTCCGTAAAAGATATTTAGATTATTTAGAACGCAGTGAAACTTATCATTGGATGAGTATTTGGATGACAACTTTGATCGGACATCAATTGTCAATCCTTATGGATACGATTTGTCTTCCATTGCACACTGTATAGCATGACAAATAGAGTTACACTAATAATATAGGAAGAGCCGAAATGCGTGTATATCCCCATGTTAAAAAATGAAGCCAAAAAAAT
>JAQFZG010002459.1:0-16561 GCA_034695465.1 Entomobrya nicoleti
GGATGAGGGAGATGCAGTAGCTGAAGCTATTATTGACGAGAACGACAAAAAAGCTTTTGAAACAGATCCTTTCTTTACCGACGATTTATCTACATTCTCAACGACGACCGAAGACACAGCGGAGCAGAAACCATTTAAGATGGGTGGCCGTACAATGGGAGGAGGACCACCGGAAATAAGTGAAGAGGAGGAAACAACAACTGAGGAGATATCCACGACTGAGTTAATTACTACTACGAGACTAAACAGTAAATTTAGTTTGCAGTCTCTCGAAGAAGATAATTTGCCATCAGAAAAACCTATACAAGTTATAATCACACTTGATGAAGCGGAACCATCAACGACACCCAAAAATGAAATTTCATCAACATCCGAAGTTCCATCCAAACCTTTCAAAATGGGTGGCCGTACAATGGGAGGGGCACCACCAGAAATTGAAGAAGAATCCACTACTGAGACTAGTTCCACTACGGAATTTAATTCTAAATTTAGTTTGCATGCTCTCGAAGAAGATAGTTTGCCATCCGAAAAACCGATTAAAGTTATAATCACACTAGAAGACGAATCAACAACGACGATGGCAACGACAACAACTACTGAATATATTTCTACTCTTCCCCCAAATAAAACATTTAGTTTGAAAACAATCTATGAAAATAATTTGGATAATGAACCCCCACATCAAGTTCACTTAGAACTGGATGACGAAGAACCATCGACGACGACGACAACTACAGAACAAATTCCAACTACAACAGAAGAAGAGGAAACTCCAAAGCCTTTTAAGATGGGTGGCCGTACAATGGGTGGAGGACCACCGGAAATAGAGTCAGAGGAAGAAGAATCAACAACTGCTATCATGTCGACAACTGAACTAAGCAATAAATTTAACTTGCTTAAAGTTCATCGAAAAAAGATACAACCGGACCAAAAAGATTTTGTGTTTATTGGACTTGAGGACGAAGAACCATCTACTTCCGAAGTTCCGTCTAAACCTTTTAAAATGGGTGGTCGTACAATGGGTGGAGCACCACCTGAGGAGGAAACCACAGGTAAAATAAATTGAAAATTTACATTTATTCTCTTAGTCTGTTTCTGTGCTTATTGTAAGCTATTGTTTCATTTATCTAAAGAGATGATGTCGACAACAACACCTGAACCTTACAAACCTAAACAAGTATATGCTCCAAATGGAAATGCAACAGCAAGTGCACTCACCCACAAAGATGGAAATGCAATAGCCCATGCAACTAATCCAAATGATGGTGGTATGGCATTGGCAAGGTATTTTAAATTATTACTCGTATGTCAAATTACACCTTTGCGAATCTAAAGATTGTAATTAAATTACAATGAAATATTTAGATCATCAGCCTTAGGAACTGGTATTAGTAACTCAACCGCTGAAACTGGAGATGGTGGAAACGCTACTGCCCTTGCTAAGGCTCATGGTATTTACTAACTTTAAAAACCTTTCATATTTAAATAGTCGAATTTGTATATTTTTTATACATAATTTATTTCAGTCAAAAATTCTACCGCTTACGCAATGAGTGGTATTGATGGAGTCTCAGTTTCCAAGTCACTTTCTGAAGGAACTGGTGACGCTGTAGCTATTTCACACACGAAGGGTAACGCAACAAGTATTGCAGAGGCTACGGCATATGAAGGAGATGCAATTGCTTCTGCGTTCGTCAAATCATTTATTGCGGGAGTTAGGCATAAAATGGCACAAAAAAGTAACGATGAAGCTTTTGATAGTGATCCTTTCTTTGGGGGGACTTTACCTACTGCAACTACTCAACCTATTCAAAGAGGTACACAAAACAGTAAATTCACTCATTTAATTAAGTTAACCAACCTTTAAAATATTTTCGATGACGGTAATTTGCATTTTACACCAATATGTGTAGCCCCAAGTACTAAACAAGATTTACCACCAAATGGGGTTGCAATTTCAAGTGCTCTTGGTCACAACAGCAGTAATGCTATTTCTTATGCAAACAATTCAAATGATGGTGGTGGAGCTTTAGCAAGGTAATTTTAAGGTTCAAAATGGTATTAATACATAATTACTTTATAAACCAATACGACAAAACTGACATTCGAATGTAACATATTTAGATCTTCAGCGTTAGGAACTGGTATCAGTAACTCGACTGCTGAAACTGGAGATGGTGGAAACTCAACTGCGCTTGCAAAGGCTCACGGTACGATGAAATAAAATACAAGTTAAAAATATCAAGGGCCATTTTTGAAATACAATTTAAAAAAGGCTGTTTTTAGCTTTTGTGGGGTTTGTATGTGTTTTAAATATAAACCATTGTTTTAATTTAGAGAACAATTCCAGCGCTAACGCAATTACTGGTTCCGATGGAGTTGCAGTTTCGAAATCACTTTCTGAAGGAACTGGTGACTCTCTTTCAGTTTCTCATAGTAAGGATAATGGAACAAGTTTGGCGGAAGCTACGGCAATTGAGGGAGATGCAGTGGCTATTGCTGTGTTTGACAAAAGTCAACCCGTTAGAGCCAAAACTCATGCAGAAACTTTTGATAGTGATTCTTTCTTTGGTGGGGCTTCACCCCCTGCTACTATTAAAACAACGACAACGACTACTACACCTTCTACAACTACAACAAGTACTACAACAACCGAACCTCCCCAACCGATTAACATTGAAACTACAACAGAAAACGCTGAAGAAACCATACAAAACAGTAAATTTACTTATGTAATTTATTTAACCCACACTTATGATTTTTTACAAGATGACATTTTTTTCAACACCAACATATGTAGCTCCAAGTACTCCAGAATTGCAGAACTCTAAACAAGATACACCTCCAAATGGGGTTGCAATATCAAGTGCTCTTGGTCACAATAGCAGTAATGCAATTTCTCATGCAAACAATTCAAACGAAGGTGGGGTAGCTTTAGCAAGGTAATTTCAAGTTTCCAAATTTTTCTTAAGCTAAATTGGCCCATTAATTTCATAAGAATGAATACATGAAAACGATTTGAGGATCTCTGTATACAATATTTTTGCGCATTTACATTCCTTGCACTTTTTGTCGGTGTTGCCTTTAGAAAATTCTCAAAACGTTAATATTCAAAAAGTATTGCACGCTTGGAAATTTAATAACTTTATTTTTTGTTATACATTTTAAATATAAATGATTAGTGGTTTAAATAATCAAACAAGTTAATTCGGCTCTAAACTAATATTCGGTTTCAAATGTAACCGCAAAGTTAGTGCCAACTTATGCAGGGTTATAAATGTGTAGGCCAAGTATAACGACATCTAAATGTTTTCAAGTAGAATTAACCCTTTATGGTCAAAATTAATGAAGAACATTAAGAAAACAAACATATTACCCTTAAATAAAATGAATTTAACGTAAATTTAGAATTACCCATGTCTAATATCTCAAAGCGTGTGATATTTCCGAACAGAGTGTACATAAATTAGTTTAGAGAATAATACGATGTTTTAACAATTTATTATGTATGCAAATTCGAATATTTAGATCTTCCGCCTTAGGAACTGGCATAAGTAACTCAACCGCTGAAACTGGAGATGGTGGAAACTCCACTGCACTTGCAAAAGCTCACGGTACGATTAACTAAATTTCAGAGTTGTTTTTGAGTTTTGTTGGTTTCAAATATACTCCATATATTATATTACTACAGAGAACAATGCCACAGCTAACGCAATCACTGGTTCCGATGGAGTCGCAGTTTCGAAGTCACTTTCTGAAGGAACTGGAGAATCTGTTGCTTCTTCGCATAGTAAGGATAATGGAACAAGTATGGCGGAAGCTACTGCAAATGAGGGAAATGCTGTCGCAGTTGCTGTGATTGATGATGAAAAGAAAAGTCACGCAGAAACTTTTGAGAGTGATCCTTTCTTTAGTGGTGTTGAACCTATTGCTACTACGACGACGACAACAACCACAACTGCTACTACTACAACAACCGAACTACCAAAAACAACTACAACTGCAACTACAACAGAGCACGTCGAAGAAAGCACACAGAACAGTAAATTTACATATTTAATTATCTTTCCCTACCTTTACATTATTTAAGAAGACAATATTTTTTATTTTTTGTAGTCCCCATCACTACAGAACATTCAAAGTCTAATCAAGATTTACCGCCAAATGGGGTTGCAATATCAAGTGCTCTTGGCCACAACAGCAGTAATGCTATTTCTCATGCGAACAATTCAAATGATGGTGGTCTAGCGTTGGCAAGGTAATTCCAAGTTTCGAAATGATATATATATAAATCATGTAGTTTAGACAACAACACTATTAATAATATTCGGGTATTACTGCAAATCAAAATATTTAGATCTTCAGCTTTGGGAACTGGTATTAGTAACTCGACCGCTGAAACTGGAGATGGTGGAAACTCTACTGCGCTTGCAAAAGCCCACGGTACAATGAACTAAATTTCAGAGCTGTTTTTTTAGTTTGGTTTGTGTTTTAAATATACATAGACCGTTTCAAAAGTAATGAACTAGCTAAATATGCAGGTATCTTAGCAGGATGTGGACGAATATAGCAAATGATTATGTGATAAGATAGCCACGATTGTAAATTAAGAACATATACAAGCACTACCACGTAGCTGTTTGTTTTTTGCGGCTTAAAAACGAAAAATGATATCTATTTAACAACCTGCTGAGATATATGATATTTAGCCGGCTCATTAATTTGAAAACGACTTATGTACACCATTGTTTTACAGAGAACAATTCCACCGCTAACGCAATCACTGGTTCTGATGGAGTCGCAGTTTCGAAGTCACTTTCCGAAGGATCTGGTGTCTCTGTTGCAGTTTCGCATAGTAAAGATAACGGCACCAGTATGGCGGAAGCTACGGCAAATGAGGGAGATGCAATCGCTATTGCTGTGTTTGACAAAAGTCAACCCGTTGAACAGAAAACTCATGCAGAAACGTTTGACAGTGATCCTTTCTTTGGTGGTGCTGAACCTTCTGCTACTATTCAAACGACGACAACTACCACTACTACTACTACTACAACTACAACAACCGAACTTCCGACAACCACTACACTGGAAACCACAACAGAACACATTGAAGAAAGCACACAAAACAGTAAATTTACTAAAATTTAATTAATTAGTTAATTTAATTAAATTAACCCACGTTTACAATATCTAACAAGCATGTATTTTTGTACTTTTTCAATGGCAACGTTTTTAGTCCCAATCACCACAGAATTTTCACGGAAGTCAAATCAAGATTTACATCCCAATGGGGTTGCAATTTCAAGTGCTCTAGGTCACAACAGCAGTAATGCAATTTCACTTGCAAATAATTCGAATGCGGGTGGTTTAGCTTTGGCAAGGTAATTTTAAGTTTTAAAATCATTATAATTCATCAGTTTAGAAATCAATATGATATATTAACATTTGAGTAAATTTGCAAATATTTAGATCCTCGGCTTTGGGAACTGGTATAAGTAACGCAACTGCTGAAACTGGAGATGGTGGTAACTCCACAGCACTTGCAAAAGCTCACGGTACGATGAAATAAATTTCAGAGCTGTTTTTTTTAGTTTTGGTTCTGTTTTAAATATAGTCCATTGTATTATTTCAGAGAACAATTCCACCGCTAACGCAATCACTGGTTCCGATGGAGTCGCTGTTTCAAAGTCACTTTCCGAAGGACCTGGAGACTCTGTTTCCATTTCTCATAGTAAGGATAATGGAACCAGTATGGCGGAAGCTACAGCTTACGAAGGAGATGCAATAGCTATTGCTGTATTTGATAAAAGCCAATCCGCTAAAGCCAAAACTCATCCAGAAACTTTTGAAAGCGATCCTTTCTTTGGTGGCGCCTTACCAACTGCTACAACAACAACAACAACGACTGAACTTCCATCAACGACGGAACTTGCCGAGGAACCTAAACCATTTAAAATGGGTGGCCGTACAATGGGTGGAGGACCACCGGAAATAAGTGAAGAAGAAGAGGAAACAACAACTGAGGAGATATCCACTACGGAACTAACTACCACTACCAAACTAAACAGTAAATTTAGTTTGCATTCCCTCGAAGAAGATAATTTACCGTCAGAAAAACCGAATCTAGTAATAATGACACTAGAGGAAGAGCTACCGTCAACAACCACTACAACTCAACTTCCATCAACGACGGAACTTGCCGAGGAACCTAAACCTTTCAAAATGGGCGGCCGTACGATGGGAGGAGGACCACCAGAAATTGAAGAAGAATCATCAGAAGTTATTTCCACCACGGAATATAATTCTAAGTTTAGTTTACATGCTGTCGATGAAAGTAATTTGCATTCAGAAAAACCAAATCAAGTCATAATCACACTTGACGAAGAAACAACAACTCTTCCGCCAAATAAAACATTTAGCTTGCAAACAATCCATGACAATAATTTGGATAAAGAACCACCCCATCAAGTTCTTGTCGAACTGGACGACGAAGAGCCATCGACGACGACAACTACTGAAGAAATTCCAACTACAACAGAAGAAGAGGAAACTGCAAAACCTTTTAAGATGGGTGGCCGTACAATGGGTGGAGGTCCACCAGAAATAAGTGAAGAGGAGGAGGAATCCACAACTGAAACTATCATGTCGACAACTGAGCAAAGTAATAAATTTAATTTACTAAAACTTCATCAAAAAAAGATACAACCGGACCAACAGGATTTTGTGTTTATTGGACTTGAGGACGAAGAACCATCTACATCCACAGCTGCCACTACCACTGAAGAAATTCCAACTACAACAGAAGAGGAAGAAGAAGCTCCAAAACCTTTTAAAATGGGTGGCCGAACAATGGGAGGGGGTCCACCTGAAATAAGTGAGGAGGAGGAGGAGTCCACAGATATTCCAACAACGACGGAAATTTACTATCGTTCTACTACGGAAGAGGGTCAAGTTGATGGATACAATATGATTAAACTTAACAATCACAAGTTACAAGACGCTGGACCTGGTCAGATTGTAATTGCACTTGAAGACGAATCAGAAAGTGAAGAAGATTTTAAAGCGGCTCTAGCTGAAGCAAAATCATCGGAAGTCGTTGAAGTTTCATCTAAAAAAGACGAGAATCAAACTAAAACAGTACAGGAATTTTCATTAACACATAAACCTGGTCATCCTGGAGATCAGAACGTGCACACAAGTAAGAAAAATTAATTTAGAAAATGGTTCGAAAAATTTTATTATGAAATTTATTATGAAATTTAACATTGAATTTTTTTTGCAGTGGATAAATACTTTATTTTCCTTCATCAACACATGTTTTCTGCTTTGGGGTAAGTATATTTAACAACGAAACAGTCTTTTGTACATATAATTTGTGATTATTGCAACAATCAATTAATATTTATGTCTTAACTGTACCCCAGAACAACGAGACCCTCTAGCGACAAATCATCTGAATCTGTGGAATCAGAGAAATCGAAAGAATCCTCTAATTCTGAAGAATCACCCAAAAAAGATAACACGGCCGAACAAACAGATGAAATAAAAAATGACGAATCCAGCTAACCTGTCGTTTCCAAACTTGATGAATCACTCGAACCAGAAATATGAAAGAAACTGCATAATTGAGTTGAATAAAGTAACAATTTTGAATATTTTATGATACATTTATTTTAGAATATTTTAGTAGTTGAAATATGACCTTGCATTACGATTAATAGCGTATTTTTACTGATAAGATACATATATAAAATATTAATATTGATAGATGTGTAATAAAGGAACCAAAATTTCACAAGAAATAAAATACCGCCTTATTTGTCATAAGTTTGAAACAGAACTAATAATACTATGGGTATTGACTGTTTTATACTAACAAAATATACAATATTGAATTAAAAAATACTACTAATAATATAATAAAATACTTTAGTAATCAGCTACTATCAAAAGACAAATAGCAATCCCAACTTGTTTCGTTTTCCTTTTGTTCACAAATAACGGGTACAGCTTGCTCTAGATCCGAAGATAACTCAGAATTATTAGGCAAGGTTACTACTTTAGATGGGTTAGGTGTGGTTTGCTCTTCAGAAATTCCGAAGTCACCATCTAGTGTTCGACCCATTATAAATGGCATGCGTTTAACTTCATTTCCGGTTGTTGACGACGGGATAACATAATTATTAGGGTCGGATGTAGTTTGCTCGTCAGAACTTTCCAATTGAGGATCGCCGAGAGTTCGACCCATTATAAATGGCATACGTTTTACTTCGTTTTCGGTTGTTGAAGGTGGGATCTCTAGCAGAAGTGTTATTTTTTAAATGAAAAACATCAGTATTTATAAATACGTACTAAAAGCAAATAAAGAAACTAAATTGTGGTTGTGTACCTCCTGTCTTAGTCTTTTCGGTGGGGTTGTCGTCATCTGTAAGATGATATTCAAATGGAAGGTTATTGAATTCAGTTGATAATGGCAATTGGTCGAATTTGGTTGAGTTAAGAGTCGAATTGGAAGAGTTAAGGTTAACCATAAAGAATTCTTCCTTATTAAATGTGTCAATGTACCCTGGACCGAAAAACGGATCATCAAAATTATTTTCTGTATCTCTTGCAAGGCTAAGATTATCCGTGCTATCTATATCAAGTCCTGTCCCAAAGAATGGATCATCATCAAAGTTTATTTCCATTATCGATTTCTTATCGTTTTCATTGTTTCCTAGAGGGGTTTTAATCATGTAACTTGTATTAGGTGCTAATATTTGATGATTGGCATTGGCAGTAGAAACTTTTACCTTTTTTAACTATGGCTTCAGCCCTGCTTCCGTTTGGTAGTGAAATTGCAGTAGAATAAGCACTCAAACTTCCATCAGACACAGCAGAAGCTAAAACCTGACCACCGCCTATCCTAGTTTCGACGAAGGTGGAGTCTGTTTCTAATTGAAAGTAAGATTATATTGGTAACATTGTATTGATTGTTAATAATATATTTTAACTGTTGCGTATACATTACCGTTGTCCAATAAGCGGCCTTTTGTTTTCGGGATATTCAATTCAGTTGTCGATAATGAATCTTCTAAAAATTGTGCTACATTATTAATGGGAGGGTTTTCTATCGTTATATTTATATCTGATGCAATAATATGATGAATTCCAGGAACTACTGCAAGGCCTTCTACAACTGTAGCCTTAGCTCTGCTACTTCCGTTTCTTTCAGAAATCAAAATAGAAAAGGAATTTCCAATTCCACTTCCTCCAGACTCAGAGGCAGCTAAAACGTGACCTCCCACTGTACTAGTTGCGACAGAAATTGTGTTTTCTAAATCAAAAAAAGAAAAGAATATTGATAAATTGAAACAGTAGAATTGTTCCACGAAAACATAAAATTGATATTAAATCTGGAGATTTCGCTTGTGAGATAGTTTCTTCACCATCTTTGACACGTGTTTCTGCTTCAATGATACCATGTTCAGTTATAGTTTCTAGTGTAGTTGTATCAAAATTGATTTCCGTAATACCCCTAGCTTGTATAGGGTTAAGTGTAGAATGGTCTTTCGTGTTGGGTGTATTCGAAGGTTCGATTTCGTAATTCTCAGTAGTTGTTGCATGCCCTTCAACCACTGTAGCTTCAGCCCTGCTACTTCCATTTGCTGCAGAAATCGAAGTAATGAAAGCATGCTGACTATCCCCAGCCTCAGATTCATCTAATACGTTAATGCCTGATTTACCAGTTGCCATAGCAGCAATGGGTTTTTCTAAAGAAAACACATAATCGTATATAATAAAATCGATATGTGAGAGTTTAAATTTTTTTGAAATTTTTACCTGGAACATTTGTAGGAGAATTGGTGACATCTGTCATATTTGTTTCAGTTTGAGGAAATTCAAATTTATATGAACTAAATTGAGCATCCTCAATTGTTTGACTCATTTCAAATAGCATGCTTTTAATTGCGTTTTTAGGGGTTGAAGATTGCACTTCCGTTTTTCCCGACTCAATAGGTGTAGTGCTTACTTCTATCCGCTTGAAAAACGGATCAGCGAAACCTGTTTTCATATTAGAAAAATCTTGCACAGATATAGTTGGATGGTTGGCATTCGAGTTATTTATATCAGACGGTAAAACTTGATGAGTCCCTATAGCTACACCATTTTTACTACCACCAGACTCTGACGTAGAGAAACCATGAGCTCGACCGTCACCAGGTGCGGTTGCAGAGGAATTATTTTCTAACCAAAATCCACAATTGTATTAAGCTGATCAAAATTTAAAATGGCGAAAAATTGATAATTGAACCGTACCGAGCGCTTTGGCGATTGCTTTGTCGCCATTTGATGAGTGGGCACTGGTTTGGCTGACACCAGATCCTCTAGACCTGTCATATAGTTGGTATAAAAGGGATTCAAAAAGTATGCAATTGCTTAGTATATATCAACTAATATCAAGTAGTTCACCAACTTTGCTGAGGCGTGACCGGAAACAGTAGATGCACTAGAAGTGGCTTTACCGCCTAGATTTGAAACTGAATCTGCTATTTTCTTGCTACTGTGGAAACCTGAGGGTGAATATTTTCGGTTTGAATTGGGACCACGTGGATTGTGTTCGAATAGTCCTTCTGGAATAATGGTTGCGGACTCCAATCCTCCAGAGTTTTATGTCAAAAATTAGCATATGTTATTAAACATATCGAGCAATTTCAAGTTTTGCGTCTAATTAAGTTTATTTGTTGAAAATACCTGATTCTACACCAAAACCTCCTCTCCTTTTTCGAGTCGAACGATGAAGAGTAGTCTTTTTTATACTGATGTCTGACTTTGGAATCATGGTATTGACAATGTTATTGTGAAGTGTTTTAGTGTTCTCGGAACTCCTAATTTGGTCTATAGAGTCTAAGTCGTTAAGATGGTGGTTAAACCTCCGGTGATATTTTTCTACTCCAAACAAGTATCCTGGATTGCAACTCAAGCAAGAAGGAGTAGAGTAAATTGTCCAAAGCATTACTTGTGCTAATATAGCAGGTACACCTACACGGAACAACATTTTAACCAAATTATGCACGTCAGCCAGCTACTATTTAAAGATGCGATAAAATTACATAAGAGTTACGCAATGAAATTACGCTTAAGTGATTGCTATTTGGTTGAATATTACTAATGGTTTATACGTTGCCATTAAGTAGGATAAAGTCCATTAAATCCTTAAATCAAAAGAAATCATGTACATCAATTTATTCAAAATAGCACCGAATTAGTCATTGGTCATTAATTTTATTTTACCACCACCATTTAAGAAGTATCATTTATAATCAATTGCCCTTATTAAAATATTTTCCGACTTTTATTTGCATGCAATTAACAAAATGCATTTGAAGGCAAATGACTAATATTAAGATTGTCTTGATTTTCATACAATGTTCAAAATTCCATTTCCCTGACAAAATGGAATATACATATTTAACCAAACCAAGTAAGCACGAGCATTATTTCAGTTTTCTCACAATTTGTTAGGAGTACGCAGGTGTGACATGGTTCTGCTGCTTTTTAAATGTATTGGAGTCAAAAATTAAGTGAATTCGAGCAAGTTTAGCATGGGTTGAAAATAATAATTTGACTCTGTCTTAATATCTTGCTTTTTGCAGCGAGCTTTTTACTTCTTCTAAAACAACTAACTAAAAATGCAAGATATAAGATATGGTTGGAAGTACGAACATAATATTTGTGTAGTTGGCAATTATAATGTGTATTTGTATCAGAATAAAGCATTGTAAATTTTCAGGTGATAGGCAGTCTGCGAAATTTGTTTATTCTGATGAGTAATATTTTTAGTATCGTAATTTTAGGAAATATTTACAAAATCATTAAAATTCGTTATATACTATTATTAATGTTACTGCAGACTTCACACCAATGTCATACAATCGCATTGAGTAGTATTATTTGAATTATGAAATGACTGACTGAACGGTATAGTGAATATATTTCGTAAAAGGTCTTGGGTATAGAAAGTGTCCGGTGCAGAAGGTCAATGCTGAAGATGCAGATGTATATTTGAAGCCGAAATATAGTATACATTTTTCCTATTAAGCGAACCACAATTCGTAATACATTAGTCGTCTATCGCCTTACAGTATTTGCCATTAAAAAATTCTTAGCTTTTGGTATATTTTGTGGTTTTGTATATAAGTAGCTGCATTAAATATAGTATGACCGGTTTCACCAAGAGTGCTTCTCCTTCTTCGAGTCAACATACGAAATTTAGTCTTAGTTACTGGTTACCATTGAGTAAAATATCATAAATTTAATTTCTTGAATCGCCAACATCATTTATGAACATCGATTCATTCACAATTATAGTCATTACGGTTATTTTACCAAATTCATAAGCAAATATTACATTTAAATTTATGTTAATACTTTATGGTTAAGAATCTAGCTGTCGTCATGTTCACGATATTAACGAAATGTTTTTGTATCCGCAAACCAAGTAAAAATATTTTGATCTTATCAAAATAAATAATGCCCATGTATTTAATACAAAATATTATTTTGGGACGTCAATCATATAGCAAAAACATATGGAATCCATTACTACGACCATTAAAACGATTACGCACCATATAAAAGTTCTTTATAATAACTTCTGCCAATTTATTATAATAAAATCAGTTAAGCTCGGCAAAATTCTGACAGCGTGTTGCTTTATTGAAGTAATTTTCACTGGAAATCCAAACAGTTCTAATACCAATAAGATTGAATATTTTGATATGCTGTAACTTCACAACAACAATTTATCAACAGAAAAACAAGTTGTTTTGATTCGTCGAAGTTAATTAACTTTATTGAAATAGTAGAAAACTTAGATTTACCTATCATGTAAGACATAGATATAAGTAAAAGAGATTGTTGAATTAAATTTAACAACGGCTTGTTTGGTTTTATCATGGAGTTATACATATGGCTTATAGCCACTGCTTGTAGACTGATGATTTATTTAATTGTAATTAAAATTTAGTTTTAAAATTAAAGCGGCTGTAATTATTAAGTATAAATATTTAAGTTTTAAATTTAATGAGCTGAATGTAGCGAAACATGAGACTTTAATCTTATTTTGACTTTAAACACAATTTATTTTTGAAATTTAATTAAGCGTCTTTTCGTGGGTTGAAAGCTGTTTGGATTAAATTTGGAAAACTTGTTTACGTCAAGTGTGGAGTTCAAACACACGTCATTATGTTTCAAAATCCCTTCTGGTTTAACCGAATGGAAAACCATAGTTTCAATTCAACAAAAATCCTGAGTTTTCCTAAGAAACTGTAAATAGTTTAAAAATTATTTCCTTATTTCACTCGTCAAACTGGAGCAAAACAACACATTTTAGATTTAAACAACAATATTCTTAGTAGCTTTCTTGACGCTGTCTAAAAATAACAAGCTAAGTCCGTAATGAGTGGTTTGGTTTCTTACAAATCCTAATTTTATGTGGTAATATTTTCATTTTGAGAGTTGATTCTCAAATTTTAATAACCTAATTTGTCAATAAATGGAACGGAAAATCAAATAAATCAACTCATTTCTTACCGTTTGTAATCATGATTTTAAAACTATAGATAGGAATTTAGGAGTAAAAACTACAATTCTAAAAGAAAATTATAGTTTATACAAAGCTAATATTTGCCACAAATTAACAATAACATAAGTTTCTGCATCGCCATGCGGCTTCTGCGTCATAGGAAGATTTTCCAGACGCTATGTTATATTCCATCCCTGCTTGGCTTATTTCCACTAAAGTTTCAAAGCAAAGCAATGCGGTTGGATTTCATTGAAATGAGTCGTCAAAGATATCTAACTCCGGAACACAAATTGTACATTCAGTATCTCATATATGCACTGGTACCTCTGCAAGGCTTTCTATGCTTTTACTGGGATTCTTCAAGATACAACCTTACATTCACTGATACAATAATCTACGGTTTCGTCTTTGTTGGTTTGCTCGGTACAATTGTAATGCAAGCCAGTGCAGTCGGTAAAGCTTCGTCTCACTGCCTTTACCTGAATGGGATGGTTCAGATATCAAAAAGTGTGGATGAAATGGAAGATGAGTTCTCGGAGTCTCAAAACTCACTGATAAAGAAACTTGACTTTGCATTTGCTGCTGCTTTGGCACCCAACGTATCTATATACCCATTCGTCTACGTATTTGGGCTACATTGGTTTAATCCTTGTAAACCCTCACTGGCCGGGTTTGCACTGATCCCTGAATGCTCCTGCTTGGATAACGGTAATGAAAATTCGATGTGGAATGTCGCCGTGAAATTTGCAGTTTGCTTGGTAAATCACTGGTCATGGACTGCTGGAGTATTCTCAGTGGCTTACTGCGCAGCAGGTATTCTCATCCTGTGCGTTCTAAGCTTTGGAGACTTTGTCCAAATATTCGAACAAATGTCGAGATCGGAATCTGACGACAAAATATACGAAACTGGACTGTTTTACAGGAAAATACAGGTGTTGGGCTGTCTATGTAATGAAGTTCAGCAGTCGGATCTCATGCTTGTGATACTATTTGCAGGGACTTTGCAGTTGACCATTGGAACTACGGCAGCATTTTGGGTATCATGGACGAAAGAAAATGCTGTTGGATTGGCATTGTATGGAGTATGCATGTATGATATGGTTCTGTTGCTTTTAATTTGCGTTGGAGCCATGGCGGAAATATTTGAGGAATTTGAGAAAGTGTTGCATCAATTGAAAAATAGAGGAATGAGACACAGACACTATGGAAAACATCTAATGAAATGGAGAGAAAGATTCTACTTGTCCTGTGCACCAATCAAATTCAAGTTTGGACGATTCAATTTTGTTGATCGGCAAACTCCTCTTAACTGCTTGATATTTGCAGTAAATCAGTCAGTGAGTCTTATACTGCTTGGAAAAACAAACTAAATCTAATGTAAATAATACGCTATGCATGTACATATTTGTTTATGGTGTTTTAAATAATTATGGTTACGGCGAAATGCACTTGTTACTTAAATATGATTATTTCTATTTCCAATAATAATGCGTTGTATTTTGATTTATGCTATTTATAATGTAGAACCGAAAACTAATGTATGCTTTAATAACTTATAATGATTATTTATTACAAATAAATGTCTTCAAATCTAAAAATTACGTGTCCTAATCTGAGTACTGTTTTTACGGAGACCGGCTGCTATTATTCTGTTTGTCATGCTCAAAGGCCTTATTTGCTTGGTTTGAAAATTGTTGTGTGCTTATTTATGAGTTGTCTTGGTTTTTCATTAATTAATTAGATCTATTAATAAAGTTTCTTCGCACACCAATTAAAGGCATAACAAAACAATTCCATTTTTACAAGTTTTATTGGTCAAACTGGGCATTGCTATTGTGTTTCAAAATAAGATTTATAAGATAGGATCTTCATATTTTAATGTCGAATAGTTTACTGCAGTCTCATATTCACCAAGCTGCGTATAAGATTTATAAAAAAATAGTATGGGACCCTTTTAATTTGTTTTCATTTTTAGATTAGAATATTTAACAACATAGTTAGGTTTAACAAAGTCTAAAATCTATGGATCAAACCCCATAACAGTCCAAATCAAAGGCTTTAGACTTTAGAAAAATTTAACACCATAACGATTGCAATTTTCTATCAACAAATAACTACGTTTTATATTTAAATTGAAATTACATTCATAATTAATATTACAGTTTAACAGTTTTATTTTAATCAGTCAGGTTGCTCTGGAACTTGATGCAAAAGATTGGCATATTAAACACGGCTTTCAGACTTTAAATTCGCTCAGAGTTATATTAACCAAGAAGATATATTTCTGGCCATCAAATTTATCACATAATGGTTACAGCACACAACTTTATCACAGTGGGTTTTATAGTTACAACTGTCATAATTGGATGGTTTCGGAAGAATTCTTCCTTTTACTTGATTCGATTTTGGTTGCTCTTCAGAAATTTCAAATTCGCCATTAAGAGTTCGACCCATTGGAAACGCGAATTGTTTGACTTGGTTTTCGGTTGTGGCTTGCTCGTCAGAAATTTCGAATTCGCCATTAAGCGTTCGACCCATTGGAAACGCGAATTGTTTGACTTGGTTTTCGGTTGTGGCTTTTTCTTCAGAAATTTCAAATTCGCCATTAAGTGTTCGACCCCTTTGAAACGCCATTGGTTTGGCTTCGTGTTCAGTTGTGGTTTGCTCTTCAGAAATTTCAAATTCGCCATTAAGAGTTCGACCCATTGGAAATGCGAATTGTTTGACTTGGTGTTCGGTTGTGGTTTGTTCTTCAGAAATTTCAAATTCGCCATTAAGTGTTCGACCTCTTTGAAACGCTATTGGTTTGGCTTCGTGTTCGGTTGTGGTTTGCTCTTCAGAAATTTCAAATTCGCCATTAAGTGTTCGACCTCTTTGAAACGCTATTGGTTTGGCTTCGTGTTCGGTTGTGGTTTGCTCTTCAGAAATTTCAAATTCGCCATTAAGTGTTCGACCTCTTTGAAACGCTATTGGTTTGGCTTCGTGTTCGGTTGT
>JAQFZG010002460.1:0-16548 GCA_034695465.1 Entomobrya nicoleti
AATAGCATAAACTCCATAATAAAATTCATTAATATGCATCATTCAGTCAGACTCACACACTACTCTTTTTGTCCTGAAAAGGGAGAATTTTAATATCATCCAATAACATCGACACACTGCAACTCCGCCGTCGCTGCACGTGTCATTCGTTTTTGGGTTTAGTTAGAACATAAAAAAATGTGTGAGAACGATGAGATTACTGAAGATCTGTTTTGTTCTCTTATGTTTTCATTTCATGCATACAATGTACTTTCGTTTAGATTTAGACAGAGAATGGGAACGGGGTTTTGATACATAAACTGTATTATGTATAGTGTAGCGAAGGACAACATAAACGCATTGTATGAGGGAGAATCATTTTATAAATGTGCGTAAGCAGAAGTTATGCACAGCACAAAGTGCGTAAGCTTGTTAGTGACTGTATAACGTGCAATTATTCCAGCATCTTACATATCCGTTGATGTAGTAGGAATGCATCTCTACGATTCTCACATATTGAACTGTGCTGCATTTTCACCAAATGTAGTAAAAAAGCGAGAACGCTTGCTTGTATCTCTGCAAGCTCTCCCTAAATACAAGTTGTTTGTTGCCTAGCATCTACTGTTCACATATGAATGCAGTAGCAGGAACCAGTCACCCCGACACCCGACCACATTCAGATTCCTCTGTATTTTATCCTGTCCCATTCTTGTTCCATGAGTCCTTCTTGTAAACAAGAGCACAGATGCACACGTTTGACTGAAGAAGAATACTTTCCATGATTCCTCCATTTACACACGAGGAAATATATGTGTAATCTTAAACTTCTGATGCATCTCGTAAGAGAAAACATCAAAAATGGCGCTGTTGCTTAAAACGCAAGTCCATTACCACATTTGCTACTCTTCTTCGATCTTTTGGTATGCGTTTAGTTTCGAAAAGACGGACTCAGTTTGTTTCTCCCTTTTCCAACAACTCGTTTTATATCCATGATGTACGCAACACAAAAACATCTTACATGTACAAAAAGAAAGACAAGCCATTCACCTAAGAGTAAATACAGCTTTGAGCTAAACATGGGTCCAGAGTACTGGAGACAAGATCGAGGTACACGCTTAACTCCAAAGTTTATAAGATGAGATAACTATTAAATATCAAGACGTGTCTTCTTCTTTAACACTTAAATAGTGAATCCAAATAGGGATTTGTAAGAGAACCTTCCTTCCAGTAAATTTTTACAATAGGCTTAGTCGGCAATATTATATGTCTCGCTCGGCACACTAAAAGAAAGGTCCAGCTATCCATCAACCCCATAATCAGTACATTGGATGCAGAGATAGAGCATAAGACAACACATACACACATTTAATATTCTTATATTTCAAAGACAATGAATGCAAGGTGCATTGGAAAAGATCGTTTAATTTTATTTTTTTGGATATCCAAATCCAATCAGTTTTACAATCATAACACAATCAATTTTAAAATAAAAGTTATCAAATTCATCATATCTCAATATTTCAATATAAAAATATATTTACATCGTGGTTGTGTTTAATGAAATTAAATTAGAAGTTGGGAGAAATGACCAATTTTTCTTCTTCAACTTTTTGATTTAGTTGGAGAATACGAGAAGAGAACAAAAGAAAATAATTTTTTGGCCTGTAAGGACATGACATGAAAGGATCAAGTCCTAGTATCTCACTTCTCAGGATGAACTGCATTTCCACTATATTTACTAACAAACCATTAAGACGAGAAGGGTGGCATAGTAAAATCGTTAATATGGCTGAGAAGGGGAGAAATAATATCATTGCTTTTTTGAGTTTGATATTCGCTTTTACTAGACTACTTTAGGAACAAAGGGTTCCCTTCCACTGATGTCCCAAAGTTTATATTCTTATCATTAACATGAGCATCCACAATCCCCGTATCTAACTATCCAGCATAATGATTTTTGTAGAAAAATCTTGAATACTACAATACTCTGAAAATCATAAATTTTGGCCATCCAACAGAATACTACTCACCCTGCCTGCTACTGCTCTTTTATAGCAAAGCGGTAACACAGAGGTCTTTTTCTCTACTTCTCTAACAGTTGTTTGATAACTTTAGTAGGATGAGCTGACTGAAGCACCAGCACGAACGAGAACGGTGTGTTCTGTTCTCTTCTCCTTTTTCCGTTTAGAATATATAAAATGAACTGTTGTAACGCACGCATGTAGAAAGATCCTATTCCATTTACAAAATGTGTACGTAGTACGTACAGCAAGTATTGGTGTGTTTATGCAATACTGCATAATACGAGCAGTAAATGAACACGGCATCTCGGCATCATCAGTACAACAGAGTTAGAGTAGAACATCTGTCACGTAGCCCTTTTCTATGATTTTTATGCAACCAACCTGGCATTCATCCCTTACTCCCTCTTTTTATGATTGTATAACTAACATGTAATTGGTTATATCAAGTATGAAATATATTCCAAACGAATATAGGAAGAAAATTAAATATCTCTGATTTTACCCGAAAATACATAATATTACAACTTCAAGTTACATTGAGATAAAAAATGCTTATATTTATGTATAGATTATATCCATTTTGGCATATTCGTTATCACGTTTGTCTGATAGGTCGCAATTCTGGGTTAGAAAGTAGCTAAATGATATTTGGGCCAAAAGCTAAATTGCAAATCGCTTGCAAATAGTGACTAAATATTATTGGCAAAAATGAGGTACACTATTTCCGCTATTCCATGACTTACACAATTTCATTTCCAACAAACTCAAGGTGAGGTGATAGCAATTTCCGGTGAAGAGAGAACACCGTTGCGTTAAGATATTGAAGCATGACCAACAAAATACACAAGTCTTCAAAGAAAAATTGGTGGCTGTTTGTTGCACACATGCGATAGTCGATGATGATGGCGTTTACAAAATCGTGTAGTAATATTCTTGTAAGGGAATAAATTAATTAGGACTAGGACTTTTTTCCCTTTCAATTTAAAGTAAAAATGGTCGTATGGTGTATGGTAATAGAATTTTTTTTGATATGTTATGTATTATACCAGATGCTAGCTATATTTTTCTTTCTACAAGCATAGCTGTAATTCAAAAAAAATGTCAATATTTTTTTTCTTTTAGAATTTGGTAAGACAAAAATGTGAAATGCTAGTTTTATCCTTGAAAGTTCATTGGTGCTAAGTGGAGCGAAGTTTTATGATTCTTTGAATCGCTAAAAATATCTTACACCAGAAGTTGCTCTTTTTGTACAGCGTCAATATGTAAAAAAAAATCCATTAATGCATGCATCAAGTTTTGATAAGTTAAATTCCATGATAGTAAATTTTATTTGATGTTCCTTTGAAGCTAAAATCGTATTCAAGCTAAGTACTGCAAGAACATTTTCAAATTATCAATTACAGAATAATTAGTGCTGCCAATAACACAACCAAAAAATGATAATGCAGATTTGCGTCGTCTCTTTTCTATATTTGCAATTCAGCATATCACCTTTTTAGTGTGAACATTTTGACAGGAAATGGCATAAATTTGATGTTTTTATAACTATTATACAAACAAAGCCTGTGAAAGTTACTTTATGCAATCCTAATGCTAATGTACACTGGAAATTTTTATTCATAAAATGAGTTATGCACATTGCACATCCTCTCCTCACTTTTGACACCTACCTAAACTACTTATCTATATGACATCACACAGTGTGATAGTTCTTTTATCAGACGCAAATACACCGGCAAGCATAATATATTGGCGAAAAATCCCAAATACATTTTTTAAATACCATACGCATATTGCCATTGCTAGGCCAGCCATTGCATTGCAAGTTTCTGGAGTGCCATACTTTCATACTCTTCGTTAAGTAACAACAACCAAATGAGCATTCAACACAGCAAATGCAAATATATTATTATAAAATGAGCATCGGGCATAAAAGCATGGAAATAAATTTGGTTTTAATATAGCATCTAATTATGTTCATGTATATATTACATAGCCTATTTGCCATATATACATAGATCCTCATTACACAAAAAAAATGGATGTGCCATGATAAAGAATGGAAGTAGTAACGAATCTAATCTTAACTTCACTTAACAAAAATCTACACTACACACTTGAAACCAACATCCGCATCCGCTGTGGTTATGTGATGTTAACTTTCAAACATGCACGTTCAATACAACACTCAATACACGCATAATATTATCATCATCTCACCCACTATCCACCTGCCCATGCCAAAGCTCAAATGGATATAAATATTACAAAGCAACATATGTAACATTATGAGAGGAGAAAACTCATCTCTTTTCCAATGTATGATTCAACTATGAGCTACAACAGCGTTCAGCTTCAGCCTCAGCCCACTGAATATATATCTTTTTCTCATTTACCAAAAAAAATGCCTCAGGGTAAAAATATCTACGTGCATTGTTTGATTGTGTTTATACAGCACGTAGACAGATCCTCCTATCCACTGCATTGTAGGTTCATGGAATTATCTAGCTCTCTAGTACACTATACTTATTGGGTTTTCAAAATTGTGTCTTTTGGCTTTATGAGTAAATATATATTCTCTTCGCTGCTGCTGATACAAATACAAAATCATCACTCACTTTCATGTCCTTTATAGTTACAAGAGGGTTTTATTAATTTGTCGATATACCAACTATTCTTTCATGCTGGTGGACACGTTTCAATTACAAACCACCTTTCAAACAAATGCTGCTCTACAATGCAATAATGTTACTATGATGTTATTATTACTGCATCACTTTTTTCACAATCATCCAAACATTTTTTTACAAGAAAAAATACAAGTAATAGTGTATAAATGTATGTTCTAAAATAGTAAAAAAAAATGTACCGCAGCTGAGGTGAGCCCCATAATCCCATACCCATACTTATATGAATTTTACAAAAAAACTACATTTATTCTATTAAGATGCTGAGAAGAGGGACCCAAAGAGTAAAGAAATGAAAAGTCCAAACCAGGTTTTTAACCGGTTCATCGAGCTCTCCTCGGACTCCAGCATTTTGTAGAAATAAATACCTAATGATGAAATGCATGTACTTTTTTTTCTTGAGTTTTGAGAAGATGAACGTTGTTTGTTACTCTAATACATAATATAAGAGGCCCCCAATCTCAATCCTTTTGTACGTTGTACTGTAATTACACATTCGATTTGTGCAGAGTGCATGGACTGGACAAGAAGAAAATACAAACATTTAGGAACTTAAAATCCGACGAGTAATAAAGAAGCGGACTGGACACTGGACTGGACCCATAAATAATGCACGCATGCAAGCACATATGTACATACATATGGTGAAAATAGTAAAAAAAGACTATTCTGTGAGCAATTTATATGAGAACGATGCGATGAACGAAAACATTTGACTTCATTCACATCAAAACATACTCCTTAACTCCTATTATAACGACTTTCGTCAACATATACATTATTCAACTTTTTTTATACTCCGAATTCCAATGCTACCATTATACTACTATGTACTACCTACCAAGGTAGTTCATAAGGTTTATCAAAGTTATCTTTTTCCATTGGGGTAATATGTATGTATATTGTTTTTGGAGTTGCTTTCTATCCTAAACATATGTGTGTGCTTCGTTTTTTTGGTAACAGGAATAACGAGAAACAACTTTCTGTCAATATAAAATCACGATAACACTTGCAGCAAACTCCCCAAAAACATGCCAAGTAGTGAAAGAGTAGTAAATATTCGCTTAGATTTAATTCTTCCAATAAAATTGCCTTTAGGCATGGAATAAAGTAGCGTTAAATGTGTGCACAGAAAAGTTAATGTAATTCCACATGTTCTGAATAAACAATACGACTCCAGTGGGTCCCCATCAGTCAACTTAAATGTCGACGAGGTCAAGGACCTAATATGCTGGGTATATTATACGATACGATACGCATTGTATACTTATTTTTAAAATGTGATGACTGGCCTGGCCTAGTGTCGGTGTCCCATTACATTGAGATTGCGCTTTCCAGAAAACGTACAAATTACAGAATTAATCGTCATAGTAATTAATTTACTTAGTTGTCGTTCCATGTTAAGCGATAGCGAAGTTAACTTATTCAAATTAGCTTTATGTATATGCGAAGCGAATGCATCTTATTTTAAGTATAGTTTTGGCTAACTGAGCCTTGCATATTAGAGACTTCAATGGAGGACTACGACTACGGCGTTGTACGAGTAAACAAATAAAACCGATAAATATGCAGGAGTACTAAGAATTTATACGTGAACCAAGAGCAACTCGCTTTCCCAAAGCCGCACGACCAGGGAAACACCCACTGCACCTGTTCGACTCCAATTATATCCGATAAATTGTGGATTTCCACTGAAGTGTTTTCGTACTCGTACGTGAGTTTTGCATACCTGAGCATGGACGATGGAAGTGGGCAAGTACAAGAAGCAGCGTATACAACTATGTATATTTATATTTCATATGTTAGGCAACTCCACAATTCATGCATTTCACTCAATTTTTTGTGCCTAACATTTTACCACAAAACAATGCAATAAATGACCACACACCATATCCTTTCGGACGCTTGACTCTGTTGTAAGCTCACAAGCTTTCTGTCGCCACAAACATCCGAAACAAAGAAATTCAAAGGAATTTGATAAGTTCGTCGACTTTTCTTTTCATTCAAATGTGTAATTAGATTACTAACTTATATTTAAATACTTTTTCTCTTTATTTACTCAACTTACGTCATTAGCAATACTTCTAGGAAAGTGTAAAGAAGTAATCTTAAAAAATACAATCGTTCCAGCGTCAGCGTCCGTGAATTTTTGTTATTGTTCTAACATACTCATTCCTAATTACCAAGCATTGTGATTCTGTCAAGTCAGCGAATGTTTCCTCAAATGTACCAATTTCTTTGGATATATTTAGCTGTGTTGACTGAATGTTAAGTATAACTTACCATTGTCCATTTCATGCATTTCATAGATAGTCATGGTGATGATTTGATGATGATGATAGAATATATAAACATCTTTCAGCCATTGTCACTTTCAAAAGCGATTCGAATTTTGTGGGAAAATATTTTAATGGGTTTTAAAATTTAAATCTAGAATATAACCAGTAATTAATCAAGCGTGGTAGTCCATACAGTCCATAATTGATAATGAATCAGGTAGAACTTCAGTTAAGCTCAATCTCAATTAATCTTAATCGTTCAATATGAATAGAAAAAACTGAAATCCAGTGTTAAATGAGGATGGCTGGTGGTGATGACACTTAATGTTGTTATGTTGTATGTGAGCCAGCGTGCAATGTGCAAAGAATCAGTGTATGCTTGTTATTGTAAGCATAATTGATAATGATAAAAAAGCCATATCTCCTTTCGAATTTATGGACCAAGGCCGACCAACGCTCCAGTACTCATGTGTACATACGAAGTTCATACATGTACTTAACACAACATAATTTACAAGTATGAGATGTAAAAGAAAGTATCTTCATCAGTACTGCTTGAATGTCTAAATTACTATTCTTAAAACTGTTATGTGTATAATTGCGAGCATCCAAATTATCGAATCCAGCAGCAACATTAGCAGTCATGCTGCTTATTGAACCCAAATTCTTATTTTTACTGTATCGTTATAAGTCTTTCCTTGATTTCCACTCCACACCCTCATTCATCATTAATGGAAATTAGATAAGAAGACAAATATATCGTCATCCTGACCAAAAGCATTTGAAAGTGAAATAGTTTAATCTTTTTTTAAACACGCACAGGCTCAATAACTTTTTTGTATTGGTTACATTACACATTATGTTAGCATGCAGTCAAGAGTAGTAAACTGGAAGTCTTTGCTGCAGCGCTGGAGAAAATGTTAAGAAAATGAATATCTGAAACGAAGTAGTTTGTTAGTACTATAGTTTGGAAACTGCTTATTCAGCACTCCACTATGGCTGCACAGTAAATATGGTATCATTTAAAAGCTATATTTGCGGTTGATCTCTGAGGAAGAAAAATGAGCATTGGTTGTGGTGACTAATTACAAGACTGAGACAGTAATAAAAATATGACACATGGCATGATCCATGTCTCATGTCTCAGAAAAAAACACCAAGTCCATGTGCACCGTGCTGTCATTCTTATGTACCTACATATATATGGTGTGTTGTTGAAGAGGGTGATTTGGTATTAAGAATGCCATCAGATTTGTGTGTTAAGCTCCAAAACATCAATATTGATGAAAGCATTTATATATTTAATATCAAAGTAGTTCACAGTATATTTACCATTGAGATTTGTTGATATTTTCTGATAAGTTTCACACTGGTATTTTCTTCAAACACTATTAATTGCCGCACAGCGTCACTAATCCGTAAATATCAGGGTCGTTACTACGGGCTTTAAATGTATAAACTGAACATCAAACTTGTTGAACACTTGTGGCAGTGTAAGGTCACACGGTTTTGTTGAATTTACTTCATAAACATGTTTGTTTGTGTAAATAATTTTCAGCTCTTTTGAACAACGTATTTTTAAAAAATTAAAGCTTCCTTAGCGTGTTTTTTACAAAAAAAGAATGTATTGCTGACTTAATGAGGCAGACTGTGTTTTTTCAAATATCTCGTAAAAATTCTCAAGTGTAAAAATCTTCAGTTTTGAATAAAATACTTAAAAAATTGCATAAAAAACCTACAAGTTAATAATCTTCTTGTGTTGCATGAGATACAATTTTCCACTAAAACACAATTCATTCAACATTCATCCCAAACTCACAATCACTCACAAATATTCCAACAATGTTTTTAAAAAAAATCAGGCTTATATGTAAAAACTTTTTTTGAAGACAATAATGATAGTATGAAAAAATTTCGCTGTTTCTTAGAAGAAAATCACTAGAAGACAAAAAAGTGAGGAACACAAGGTTTACTTAAGATCTACTGGCAGCAATTTTATGGGCTATGCAGCGTTATGTACCCGTTCGTCGCGTTGCACGATAAAAGTTATAGGTAGTTATCATTACAGTACTTCCCAAATATTCTCACAGTCGTTCCTCTTTGTGCATACACCAGTTCAGTCACATCATCGCATTCCACTCCACTCTCACCACCTTACTTTAGCACTAACCACACTCATATACACACGAGGAAGTATGCATATTGATCGGCAAAGAGGAAAGAGGAAGGCAAAGGCAGCACACACGACTATTGTAAAAAGTTACCGTGTGTGAGTGAGCGAAAGAAGAATATCTTTCACTGTCTTCCGTTCATAGGAACCCACTCTTCTTTCCTCACAGAAAAACCATAATATTATACACCTACTACATATAAAAATGTTGATGTTGCAATAATATCATTCGATTTTACTGGGGATGCAAAGTTGGCAACATGAATGGCTCGTTTAGTTTGGTTTACCTTTAAAAACTCTTACTATAAAACCGAAACCGAACTTCTCTTTTTTTTGAGGATTATAGAAAGTACTTAATGTATGTTCAGTAGTTGCCTCTCTCTCTCGGTCAGAATACTACGAAAACTTTCCTGGTTATACAGTTATACTGTTAGTATGTATGTATTTTCATGCAATGCAACGAAATCCCAGAATACCCGGTCACACGCACAATATATTATTCGGGCTCGTTTTCGTAGAAGCCAATGATGGCAAACACGGAGGTTCTCGAGTAAAACAGTACACAACTCGTCCTTTCCCCTTTGCGTTTTTTTTTCTTTTTTGGTTTTTATCCCATTCCTTTCTTATATATGATGTACAATGTATATAACTTTTGCTCTATTCTATATTGTATAATATCCTTATAACATAGATACAGCTATATAAGCTACCAACAGAAACGACAATAGCTAATAGTCAACTCAGAAGAATAGCTCTCTCGCTCGCGTTGCACTTCAAAAAACATCACACAAAGTCGCTGTCTAACGCTAACGCTCTCGCTCTCTCTCCCTCAAGCACACACAACAACACATACTCTCTCCACCGCTAACAAACAGACTGACTTGCTTGGCCACTCAGAGTCGACTAAAATGTGAATGTGATATAACGATGCATGGATCCTCTACAAAAACGAGAAAGAGAAGTGGAACGAAACACGATGATGAGGACGGCGACGCGATGGAGCATCAGAGAGAACAAGGGAGAGAGAGAGAGAGAATAAAAATCCTTTATATACTCAACCAATGCACAACTTTGCTTATTCCTCTTTCCCATTTTTGCTACTTTCCCATTATTTCCCAAATAAACCTATCGGTTTAACATTGGTTTCTATGCAAGATATATATATACTTAATATATTCGCATGCAAGAAAAGAAAGATATTGTGTACAGTGTTTGATACATTATTTATCTCTCTAACTTGGCAACGTCATATGTATGCGATATGTTTAATGTAAAAATGTGTAAAAGGAAGGGTTAAACGTATGGATTAGGTTGTATGAATCCATTGCGTAAATGTGCGTAAATTATGTAAGTGTCATCATAGCCTACGTGACAGCTAGCTTAGCCTGGTATCGGCAATCGGCATCATAGGCTACGGTTTCATATATATATTTATACTCCGGTGAACAATATGGATATAAAGGGACGCAGATGCCCGACGCAGATCGATGCTCATACAAACTCCTTTTGTCTGAAGAAATTGCTTAAATTTACTTGAATTTCTTTTTGTTTACTTGTGCTGCTCATTGCTTGTAATTAAAACTAACACAGTTCCATCTACAACTGCGAGATTCATTCATTCTTTTTAACTTGATAATATGTGGTAGTAGAATGAGTGAAAAGGCTTTTCATGACTTTGAAATTTAAGCACTAGCAATTTTCAATGCGATCCTCACCACCATGTGTATGACTTTAACATGACAGATGAATCATGCACAATAGTGAATGAACGTACTCTTAGATTATAATCTCATTTAAACACAACTTCCGGTGCATGTGCCCAGCACACTGAGAACTTGCCTAATATAGATGTAATATCCAATATAGGGAAAATGCACTTATTTCATACAATCATACATGGAAAGAAAGAGTTTCATTTCTTTAAAAATACAATTTTGTTACTCCTCTCCTCATGTTCACGGGAAGTTCAAATGAATGACTTTAAAAGGAATTACTGCTTCACCAACTATTTTCACGGCATGAAACGAACAAACAAATGTAATTTGCAATTTCAATTATTTATGCAAAAGCCTAATTACATCTGAAGCATTCTCTCAATTCTCAAATTAAGGGAGCGATGGTATCAAAATTATTGAACGTGCAAGGCACATTTAGTTTGAACCGAGGAGAAAGTAAATTCGACAGTACTGGACATTTTACTTGTATCTAAACCGCAAGATTGCAACAATGCATAAGAAGTAATCGTTAATTAAAATTAGTCTCGAATTAAGAATTCTATCATTGGCTTATAAATCGTTAACCTATCATCAATGCAATGTTTGAACTATCAGGAGACCTAAGCCTAACTCCAAACTACCTTTTTCGCATAAAGGATTGACTGTATGTAAAATTCTTATACACGGTGTTTTTGAGTTTAATTTATTCGGAACTTCTTAAAGTATTTGTTTAATTGACAACATGCACAGCAAACAAGCATGGTCCAGCGCAAATGTTTGCAAGTCTGCAGATCTTAACAAAGTTCATCTCTTTGGAATGTTGGATTTAATTTCTCTTTTTTTTCAATTTTGAATGCACGAAAAACTAAAACTACAAACATATACATTAAAATATGAATTGTGCAACATGCTATGGGCTACCTCAAATAAAATTACGCAATCAAAATTAAATGCGTAATAAAAAAATGCATTCAATACAAGGTTGAAATCGAAGGTACGCAGTGCAAACGTGTTCAATGTTTATGTCCGTCCAATGTAGTTTGTATTTACTACTATAGTAACATCCTAATCATCATCCCTGTATCCTATGCTACCAACAACTGAAGCATAATTATTGGTGCGTTCGAATTTTTACGAACAATGTAAGAAAACCTTTACAATGCAATATAATGTTCAATGTTCATTCTGCCGTCCTCGCCTCGCAGTCCACATCCTATTTTGAACATTGTTGTACAGAAGCAATACAGACAGTCACTAAAGTAGCAAAAGCGCATGCGAATTGGATAACTGCAAATAAATAGTAGACTCCCGCCTACAACTTGTCTTGATTACGCACAATTTGGCATTCTTTCGCACTTAAAAAAAGAAAACGCATTATTGTTTAAATCGAAGGCACATAAAAGGGAAATTCTCTACATTCTATTTGTACGCAGGTAGAAAAATAGCCAACTACTAACTATCGTCCATATAAAATATTAACTTTGTTTGGCTTTATTTTTTGTTTCCTCATTCTCATAGTCATGACATATTATCATTATCATGAACTTTTATTTCTTAAAAATGTGCGAATGGAGAGCTAAGAGGTTCTCTTATTTTCATAGTTGTGTTTGTGTATTAAACTTCTTTTTTTTTAAAGTTTGATAGGATCATTCCTTACTGCATGAATTTTTATTACATAAAAGGTATGTTTATGAAGCTTTCATCGTCCTTATGTAGCAGTAACATTGAAAGTATTATAAGAAAAAGCCTTCGTGACTGTGACAGCTACATAACACAAACACAACTCAGCAGCATATATTATTGCCCGCAAGAACCAAAAATAATTGCTTGGTGGATTGGATAGTTGGCTTATAGTTTTTCTTTTCTGTCCGTATGCAGTCCTGTAAAGACTTTTTTTTTATCTTTTTAGGAACGCATCAAATTGTGTGTCTGTTTTTTGTATACACGCATACATACATTTTCCGCTATTATTACGTAACATAATGGTCTAGTCTTCTCAAGTGTATTGCCCTCGAAAATGATCCATAAGAAAGGGGATTGAATAGAAAGAAACGCTATCATCATCGCCGTAAGTAAGAAA
Organism: Entomobrya nicoleti; assembly: GCA_034695465.1. Classification (NCBI taxonomy): domain Eukaryota; kingdom Metazoa; phylum Arthropoda; class Collembola; order Entomobryomorpha; family Entomobryidae; genus Entomobrya; species Entomobrya nicoleti. The sequence goes on from JAQFZG010002460.1 coordinate 12,935, forward strand.
GAGTAAGTGTTCTTGTCAAGGCAAAGAAAAAGCATACGAAATACACACTGTACACAGAGATAGAGATTAGAGATATGTTTTTCTTTAAGCCTACACTCTTTACTTATAAAAAAGCCCCATCTACCTACAATCAAGCTCAAATAAAAAATACCCAACAATACGGCAGTACCCTCTGTATACAAGTTTTAGGTACTAGTATTATTACATAAATTTTCTCTTCCCTTCCCGGCTGTCATCTGTCAAAACATGTAAGCTTATAACACCCTTAAAACTTTGGAGGAAGCTAACTCCCATGCCAATTTCCAACAGATCAAATCATATTGATACTTTCACCAACTGTAAAAATGCAAAATGTGCCAGAAAGATATAAGGTCGTCAAACAGCGTTTTCTATTTTGGATATACATAAACTTTATTATTTACACGCAAATTTCTTTATGATATGATCTCTAATTTTCGAACATGGTCCTGTCATAGGTATATACATTTTTAATCATTTTAAGGATTCGTGATAAATTGTCAATTGAAAAGTCGAACTGACCAAAACTAATGCACAAGTGGTAAGATTGAGAACTTGTATAAACATTTTTTTATCTAATTTTGGAATCATTTTTGGTAGCACCTTGCATAAGATAAAACAAAAGTAGAATTGCTTGAGTAGTTTTGAGCTACTCAAAAATTGCATTTCATTTTTCATCTCGTAACATTGCTTTGCAATATGCAAAGAGAGTGAGTATTTTGTGATTTCAGCTACTGGAATCTTTGACGCTGAATCAGTTAATATTAATTTGTAGCAGCGACTAATCAATGAGAAATGTACCCAAAATGTAGTACAAGTTGAGTAAACCACAAATCTCTAAGTTTCGTGATTTTGTCAGAATTCATCGCATCGAAATTTCCTGAGTTATTGTCAAATGAATAATAGTATGGATGGAATTGAATACGTCTTTCAGCCAATTATTGTTTCGATTATGAAAATAAATGATTTACGATTGATTGGCTTGGTGCCTTTCTTTGTCATTGGTCTTTCTTTCTAAATGAGCACGCAACACATAACATGTTATGACAAAATTAAATTTAAAAAAAACATCACTTACCATAAGTAGCAGTTGAAGTGAAAGTATACAAGTCCTAGTCCGTACATTAATGGCGAATCCGCCCAATACTCCGGAGAAATTAATGAATAATATTTTTGATATGCTGATAGAGCTGCAACAGGTTAAATAAAATGGTTTATATAATATGAATTTAACCACCACGAATTCATTGGCTCAAAGTCCATTAATCATTTTGCATTGTTGCAAGCATAAAATATTTCGGAATGGCAAAACTTATTTTCAATTTATCAATCACAAAAAAATTCAATTACATAAAATAATTAACGTTACCTTTGTCGTAGTCTTCTAATAAAAGATGAAAATGGCCTAGCTTACAATATGTCTTATTTTCTATATATATTTCATCACTGGTAGCACCTTCCATTAAAGAATCCTTATGCTCTTGTGCCTCCTGCAAAAGTCTTTCAATTTGCCTCACGGCCTGCAAAAATAAAATAAATGTTTTTAGGTTAATAAAATAGTTTACTGAACAGCGGTTTAAAATTGGAGCAAGAGCAGCAGTGAAAAATTTAAATTCAATACCATAAAAAGATGATAGTCAACATGAAATTATTTTCCTTATTAAAAGGCAAGCATTTTTTCAATTTATTTATTTATCTAGTAAGTATGAAGTATATCAAAAAATTGCAAGGGTACATTTCATTTCAATATTTTCCGAGTTTCGCAACCTAAAATACTTCGCAACCTAATTCAAATCTAGCATTTCATGGCCACATAAAATAATGAAAGCAATCATAAGAAAACTGAGTTTGACACATAACATAAACGTCCCATTTACTACAATAGCTACTTTACGTGAAATCTGTCCGTAATTTTGCTTATGATACATACTTAATAAAACACTTGTTAAATAACAAATGAGTTGTTAAATACTTTTTGCATTTTACTTGTGAATGCAACTTAGTTACCCATTTTGCTCACATTCATCATATCATATCATAATGTTATCTTGGTATGGTTATTTTCCCACTGTGCTCTGCTACTGTTATGCGTGAAATTAAGAGAATGGATATTTGAATTTGAATAGCTTACCTTGACCACCAGGGCCTTCTTTTTAGCATTTTCAGAACGATTTAGTTTCAAAAATCCAAAATTTCGACTGCAATAAAAGAAAAAATGCAAATACATAAATTACTCTCTGAACTCAGAAATACAGAAAACACATAGCACAACACATTTTTCCGCGAGCATCATATAGCATTATCAATAATTATCATCATCATCAAAAATGTCCATTTTTCCTTTGCATTTAGTAAATATGCACACTCAGTCAATGATCAATAATTTTGGTAATTTTAATCAATGCGTATGAATTTATCTCACCTGTCAATGTCGGACAAAATCTGAAGCTCCGCAGCTGTCAAGGGAGTAGTGTCCACCTCCTCCTCCACCTCCATGGCACTAGTACTGGGGACAGAAACTGTACTAGGCGCACCAGGCAAAGCATGCGTGATTGGAGTCGGGGTAGGAGGCGCCGGGGCAGGCGGATGAGGGTGATGTTGTTGCTGATGCCTGATCCCCACCGCAACCGCATTCCCCGGAATGGTCGGTCCCCCAAATGGAACATTTGTCACCGTAATTGTTCCACCTGAAGAGTGGACAGGGGATGGGTGCGCTGGGGCGGCATGACGCACCATAGCCCCAGGCCCAACGGCAACAGCGTTGTTAGATATTCCTACATTGTTGTTCAACATCACGGCAGTACTCATCATTTATTGCAAATTAATAAAGCTATTTTTACGAACGAAGTAGTTTTGGAAAAATGTTTCGTTTTTCCCCAATTTTTACTTTTCACAAAAAAAGCTAATTTTCGTGATACAAAATAATTTAATTATTGCACATTTCACCAATGCACCAAACGAGTCTTGATGCACCACTTGTGATGCAAAATTAATTTTTACATTTTTGTGTTTGGATTTAACTACAAACCAAAGTAATGCAGTATTATGTTATGTGATGTATCCACAAAATGCACACAAAGTAAAATTAAAAGAAAACCGGGATTTAGCGAGCAAAGTAAAACTCGAAAATAAATTATTGCACATAAAACACTTCAATTAAACTCAAAGATGCATAATTGTACATATTTGAATGTCTATAGTCTTATCTCTGAAGAATCGTACAACATGAAGATTTTTATGCATCAAGCATCCAACCACCAATGATTGTGTTACATAATTGATAATTGGTCTGCCATAAAATGAGTTCGTCTTCGAATTTCTCGTCCGTTCTGCATCCCTATAACGATCACTGAGCTTCGCTGACATTCCGAAAATTTGCTACAGATTAACATACTTTCCACTTTGATTTTAGTCAAACTAAAACTTTGATTTCAGTTTAAAAATTAAAAAAGTTACATTGTGTCATTAACTGAGGTTAAAAAACTTCACAGTATGTTAAAATCAATGTTTTATCCATAACACATTAGTTCATTAACTAAGCATTCCTTCTATAAAGACACTTCAATGAAGATGAGATGCAGAAACATATTTCCACA
>JAQFZG010002461.1:0-16548 GCA_034695465.1 Entomobrya nicoleti
TTTGTGATTACAAACGCAACGCAGCAGTTACTGCAAAGTTGGAACCATTCTAGAATCCTCGGAAAATGGGCTAATTGGGTTTCCAGAAAATTGGCTTAACCCAAGTCGAAAACAATCCTTCAACTTTTAGTACCCATTCCAACGCCTGTTTTACTCAACTTGAAGAATGACACTTTTTACGTTTTGCTCTGCTACTTATACGGCTATGCATCTAAAGTCAAATGTTTTAGCACATATTTAAGTTGAAACTTAATCTATCTAATAGTATCAACAAATAGTTAATACATCAACTACAGCTAAAGTTATTGAGAGTTAAAAGTGTACACATTTATGCAAAACACCCTACGTATGATTGTCATCGGAATGAACTTATGATGGTAGGTGATATTAAACTAAGGTTATTGAGTCAATAAATAAAATAATTTCTGAAAAATGTGAACACAATGTTATCGAAAATATTGTATGTTTCTGACTTCTTAACAGAAATTGTTATAATATAATACTGATTTTTAGGGCGAAACAAACCATTCTTTAAACAAGAAATATTTAGTTAAGAAAGAAGCTACTGGGTTCAACAATTGGCGGGTATGGTCTTTTTATAATCGAAAGCTGATGCTAGTCTCAATCCACGCTTAGTGAAACTTTGACGGTTATTGAATGCGACTAACACTAATAAAATAATGAAAAAGTTCGGTTTACGTAAAAACAAGGCTACACTGATACTGCTCGGTGAAATTGTGAAATTTAGTTTTTCACAATATTTTATTACAACGTGGGAGTAGCTTGAACCATTAGGATATTCCCCCAGATTTTAGTTGATCTAGATGATTTACTATAAAATTTACAACTTTTAATCCGTTTGCATGATCAATTGAACTTCCATTTGTTTGGGCTAAACTTCCGTAATGTCATATATTGTCATGTAATATTATTACCAACGTAATTCCAAATTTTGATTCAATGAATTTATTAGTACATATGGCTAACCTACTAATTTTACGTCATGCTGAAGTAATGTAAGATTTTACTGCACCTCAATTGCACTTAATTGCATTATAGTGCCATTCCCAATCAGTCATCCATACTTTCATTCACTAGTAATCATAGTCATATGCCTTAAACTTTGATAATATGTAATAAGAAAGTTTCCATTTGAGGTAACCTATCTTTACTGATTTTCTTACTTGTCAGTTAAATTGCTGTGGCATTACATTACATTTACTACAACTTTGCTGGCCTCCACTGCTGGAATGAGCTAGAGGAGTGAAATGACAAGCCATTATTGTAGTGGTAACAATAATAGGAACGGTTATGACAGCAGTAGAAAACCGCTGACCATGCAGTACACTGTGATGATGGTCTGAAGTATTAATCAGAAATATTTCTGACGGCGCAGTGCTATGATGATATCCACTGCTTCATCTTACATGTCTGTCAGTCCAACCAAAATACACTTACTACGACCATTCAAAGTAAAAATTTGATCCCACGACTTTTCTAAATCTGTAATAATGGGGTTATTACAACGTGCAGAACATGTGGAAGTAATGTATATCATAAGTTTTCCATTGTTACTCACTGTACAGTTTGCAACGCTACATGTATACAACTCATCTTCATCATAATCATGCTCTTTTCTTCTTAAACTTATAGAAAAGTTACTGTCATCATTTCTGGATATTACTGAAAGTGAAAATAGTCATAAGATTTTTTTTTTCTTTTTTTTTTCTTGGAAGCACGAACAATCAGAATGGCAGAGTGTAACTTTACATTTACTTCAACTTTTCCTCAAATCCCTTCATGATTTACCTACGCCGGTAATGTCAGGACGCCGAAAAACTTCCGCAGTCATCGCAGAGTTGTAAGCATGTATGTTATGTTCATACATATATCGTAGCAGTGATACTAATGGTGTGTCTGTCTCTCTCTCTCTCTTCTTCCTTTTAGCAAAACTGAGTGAAAGTAGTACGGGGTGCCATCACAGAGATTAAAAAGTTAGCCGACGCACTTAGCCGAAACGACTCAGGTCCAGTGGCAGTAGATAATAATTTCATGTAATTTCTGCTTTATCTCTGATGATGCATGCTTTTCTCTCATGATTTTGTGCTTAACTTACAAATTGGGTGTTTTGTGTTAACTTTAATAATTTGTCTATTATAATTTTTAGTGGTGGTGGAGCAGTGCTTCAGTTTCACCAGCCAAGCATATCACGCCACACATATATACAAAACTACGGCTTTTTACTGTGTAACCCATACTGTCTTAAAAAAGATGATACAAATAAATCGAATGAATGACAAAAGACAGTACAAGAACAAAACAAGCAGCAGGATAGCACTATATAGTGAGCCCCGTCAATAAAAACCGCTTTGTTACTCACTGAAGCATGCATGCAAAAAGCTTTTGAGCCAAAGAAAGAGGGAGACAGGAAGAAAATTTGTGTTACTTTGTGTCCAAAAAATGAAGTACAAGTAATATTAAAAGCATTAAAACTATCACTTTCTTGGAAAATAATATTATGATGTACATGAAGTAGTAAGTAGTGCCATTGTACAAGCAAAATGGTTACTTTTCTATATGAACACTTAAGTTTGTGTGAAGAAAGCAGAGAGAGAGAGAGAGGGACTGGCCTGGACTACTGTGAGCTACTTTGCAACGTCGACAAGTTCGCTGCTGTTGGTTCGTATAAGTAACTGTCTGTCTTGCCTCCCTTGCCAAACCCAAGTAATCCTTGTTGACGCTACATTGCTCTAATTACCCATGAGGCAGAGTCAAATATGAAGTCATAAAAGCAAAGTTAAGTTGGACAAGAAGTGTTTTTCCTACAAACCCCCACCACCACTACCTTTTTTTTTTAGTTTTTCCTGTGCTCAAGAATATGACTTGACTACTCTGATCTGCTGATGATCATGATGATGATGTGCGCCATTCTCTTAGCTACTCGTCATTTTGTTTACTTTCAGCATCAGCATATACCATTCTTTTTTTCTTCTTCGTCTGCAGTCCAGTCCACTGTCCTTCCCTTTTTGACTTCTTTGAAGACCAACACTGAACATGGAAATGTTAAAGTTTTTACCAATGTTGACTTGAATGCTGTTGTTTTACCGACCAACCATAATGCACTCTAAATATATACCAACTTTATATATATCTCTTTAATTTTCTGATGTTACAATGGTGTAGTGTCTGAAAACTACACTATATTAGCGCAAAATAGCAAGCCAAAAAAGCTTATCAAAAATTTTCCTCCTTTTATCTACGCAGAAATCTGCTGATCTGTGAATAAAAACGGCTCGACTACATCAGGACGCTATTTTCACTGGTTTGGATCTGCTGGCATCATATCATAGCTGAGACGAGACCCATGCAATGCTCTGAATTTTTGGTATCCGGTTTATTCGCATAGTCCAATACACATAACATTTTTGAATTCGTAGTTTCGTACGCGCATTGATAAATTCATAACAATACATAGAAAAATTCTCCACTGAAGTAATTCATTTGATAATGTTTTAGGTATTACGTAAAAAAAACTTTTATTGAAAAACATGGTATTCCAATTGGTTATATGTATACGAAAAGTGTCGTCGGTGCGAGTTAGGTCGTATGCAAATAAACTTCATGTCAGTAAACCTAGAATCGAATTTTAGTTAGTTATACTTTGGTTTCTTGGTGAATAAAAGTGTAAAAAAAAGTAAGTGAAAACGGTAAAAGAGCACAGAAGGCATGAAGAAAGAGAAAGATTGCGAGACAGATTTTATCCAACTTTTGCGAGTGTATGCGTTTGTCACTTTTATACAGTCTTTGAATCCCTTCCTGTTTTCTTCGCTGCTGCTGCTGTATCATTTTACATCCGGCCAAGAAACCAAGCAGAACTTACAAAGGACAGGTTATACGGTATTATGTGGTACGCGTTCTTTAACAAAAACAACAACACCAGCTACACACGTGACAGTAAACATGATCGCTGCTTCATGCGTTACGTTACGTTACAGTTTACATGTAAACATTGTACTTGCTTACTTTGATGTTTGACGTTAAATAATCATCATCACTGCGATCTCATCCGTGGTGTTTGTATGTGGTGGTGTTGGAATAAGTAAAAGTAAAACTATCATGTATAGCAGCAGCGCAACATCTAAATATTTTTATAGGATCATGAGCATGACGATGATATGATATGCATCTCTTTGTGGTGGTTACATCTTCCTTTTGCGGTGGTGGTTTTTTGTTGCATAATATGTCGCATGCACGTTGTCTTGTCTGGTTGGTGCGTGCGTGTGTCTACTTAATAAGCAAAGTGTTATGTTAGTTAGCTTACACAACACACACACACACAGCAGCAAAAGAGCGTTTTAAAATTTATATCGTTCTCAAAAACACGCGTGGTGTACAGAGAGAGGCTCCTCTCCTCTTTCTCCCTCTTTCTCTCTCTCTCTCTCGCTGGTCGTGTGTAAGTTAATGTGAATGTAAGTAGCTCTTTGTTGTTGCTTTCCCATTCATTCACGTCACTAGCTGTCCACTTCAAGCCCACTCGTCTTTTCCTCTCCTCCTTCCTCCTCCACCCGTACAGCAGCGAAGCAGTTCTTTGATTGAGGAAGCTGTGAGACTTGGCTTTTCCACTGTCATTCTTTATCCATTTACCCCACTACTTCTTGTCTTTGTCCCACTTGACAAAACAAAGGCCACTTCCCCCCTCCTTTATCAGTTAAGATATAATCTCTTCTGGCAACTATTTCAACCATTAGCCAAGGTAAGCAAAACACAAGAGGGCTTTTAAAAACTTCCATTGTTGCTGCTATTAGTATTACTGCCTGCCACTGTGGTTTAGGGGAAACTTGGAGGGAAACAACGACACATGTACCACTTTCTCCGCGATTTCTTTATCTTCGTTCACGTGGAATGACTGTCGTTACTGCTTGCTGGATTGAAGGTTGCCGTTCAAACAGGATTTCCGTCATTCCACCCATCGCACATGAAAAATATCATTGTGTTCTACTGATATTGCAGAGTGCAGGATGCAGACAAAGTAATCCATGTTTTTAAACATGCTGATAAATCAGACCATCTTGTAGAGCCGTGTAATAGTATTGTATGCGATTTTTATGGAAAGTAAAATAAATCCACAAAAATATGTGAAAGCAGCATGGAACATCATGTTACAATTCAATAAAGTACAGATTTTTTTATTCTTTGTAATTTTTTCTAAAAATCCAAAATAATTACAACAAGAGGGTTACGATATTCTTGTCAAAAAAATAAATCCGTGTATAAATTCTTCGACGTTATTTTATTTTGTATTGTGTTGACGTTAAGGTGTATTGAAAGGTATAAATGTTTATCTAATGGGCTCACAAATTCACATTTAGGTCAAAGTTTTTTTAGTCAAAAAGTTTTAAAATAGCAAATAGAAATTGTACTTCTGTGTGTAAAAATGTATGTATCGTGATGAAAGAAACAGTGCAGGACGTACGTGATTAATATTTTTCTGGCATTATTTCAAAGATTTTATAAAAAGCATTATACTAACTAGTAGGCGGCGGGGAGTATTAACGTACAAAATATGGCTAGCTTTTATGTTTATTGTTTTAAGCAAAAAGTTTCATGAATTACAAAACCGAAATTGTAGACAACCAAAAAAGAAAGGAATGAAGAAAATTGAATTCCCAGACGAGAGTAAAATTACTACAATAATTACAGTTCTGTTAAATCAGATTAAGTTTGCCGTTAATAATTTAATTAAAATGTATGGGCATTTCTACATATTCCACATCCTAAAGCAAACTCCTCTCCAGTAGGGGGATGAGACACGTGAAGCGGGCATTCATCTCCGTCAAGTTGCTTTGCTCGAGGTCCTGCGAAAATTTGTAACCACAATTCATTATTTCATGTAGGAACCTCATTTTAGGATCAACCACACTCCCACTACAGACAGAAGATGTCATGATAACGCGAATGCCACACAGGAGTGCCAGTAGATATATTGGCTTGATAAGAGTGTCTATGAAAAGTATGATGTAAGGATAAATCAAGACAGGAAGCAGTTGAATTCAAGTGCATGTCACCCTTTCCGGGGCGATATGAAATTAAATAGAAACGCCATACAAAATGCATCTTCTCTTATTCTCCGTGGCAGGAAAAGCAATTAGCGAAACGAGTAATTTAATAATAAACCGTCTGTCATTCTTTTGATGTCGAATGTCGAATGAAATATTATTACATATTATTATGCTTATTGTATTTCCAAAGGGGCAAAACCAAGTCATGACATTAACTGTGAGTGTATACAAATGGGATGATGATACAAATGATAGAGTGCAAGTATTTTCGAATCTATTAGAATTACCTGCAGGGCATCGAGGAAGCTGATTTCTGGGAATTGCTGTAATTCGTTGAAAATCATCATGACATCCATTACAAAAGTGTGTTGTCCCGAAACAAAAGAAAACAGCGACAGAGCAGCAGTAGCGACACTTGTACTCTAGGTAATCAGTCCCATGTTTTGGGCATAATTGAGCTTGTGATATGTCACTACATCCACCACACACCAGTTCGGACGGGTCGAACTCCATTTGAATCTCTGCGTCGCATCTCGCTTCGCCTCCAAAATACGGCTGTTTCCCAAATTGCATTTACCGGTGGAGAAGGAGAACGATATTGAAGATTGCAAATTTAAGTAAGCACTTTAGCTTTCTAGTCACAAAAAGTTGTCGACGAAATAGAAAGTAGTTTGTACTTACCTTTTTACACCTAAAACACACGTAATATGCATATCGATCCATGGCGAAACCGGCAGGGTCTTGAAAGTATCTGCCACCAGGAGAAACAATGCCTTCGGCTGTATTTAGTCCTTCATATTCCAGTCTCATAAGAGCTTTCCGTTTTACGTCGTCAAATAACTCGCGAATGGGGTTTAGAAGGTCGTCCAGTAATGCATGTGCTATTTCGACCTGAAAAATATTGTGGAAACGTGAGTCGTTCAAATAAAACAAAACCTTGAGATTGTGTACGCTGAAAATGCATCTTACAACGCATTGAGTTCAACCTGCCAAGTCTCTACGCTACACGTACCTTGCAAATGGGGCAATAAGAGAAGGAAAATGTAATCCTCGGTCCTGGCCATTTCTTTTCCAAAACGGAGCGACAGCAGTGGTAGTGGAACACATGCCCGCACAGAAGCTACACGTGCACGTGCAGACACAAAAATGTACATTAGCACAAGACTCTCAAGTAATAAGTTGTTTAGTAAAAGCGTACTCATCAGGGCAGAAAATGTAGCTATGAAATATTAAGATGCCGGAGGAACTATAGCAACTTACGAGTATTGCTGGAGCAAAAGCCAGAGCGTCAGTGAAGCAGATCATGCACATGTCATCAGCGTCTTGCTTTAAAATCGTTCCCAGTTTATCCGAGCATCCTTGCAGACATGGAAGACACTTTGTCTCGTTGCGTACACCACCACATGGATGACCACATTCCAGCACACGCTCACAAACCGTTTTAGCGTATTCCTTAATAATCAAGTCGAGTTAGTATTAAATGTTCTGATGTCTCGAGTTTTTGAGAATTCGGAAGCAAGACATAAATAAATAAAACATTCCTATACATGGACAAGTAACTACCGAAGAAACTACTTACTTGACATTCCGCTTCTCCGCAAACATTTCCTAGAGCCAAAGGTCCACTGTTGCTTGACTTTGTACAGAATCTACACTGTCCATCTGTGGTAACCTTGGAGAGTGGCTCAGACGCAGTTCTAGGAATGCCATTTCGGAACTCTACAAGTGCCTTCAGAGTTGCCGAGTCAGCGAGAGCCATAAGCCAAAAGAGTTTGATACGCCCACAACCTTCGTGCAAATCGACACGCACGGATTCCTCCTCTTCCTTGCACACCTTTCTCACGTGATGCCAAAACTTGGGATTCAAATGCAAAACACGGTCGCACTCCGTACAGAGATTTGTTACATTTATTCCAGTCCGCAAGTGTGAACATTCGTTACATTGAATTACAGCCAGGGTTTCGTCGTTGTGATTATCACATTTTGCCTATTACAAAATCCAAGCATAAAAGAATAAGCATGTTTAAAACGAAAGAAGAAACAAAATAATTAATTAAAAGATATGTAAAGTTGAACAACTATAGATTTGTTTTACCCTCCCACTGCTGCCGTTATTGAAGACTGGTGATGAAAGCAGTTTGGAGTGTTCAGGATGTAGGACACAGAGAGCAGCTAGTGCCAGCCAGAACTGGGGTGAGTTAAGGCACTCGGTTGAGTTACGATGCTGAGCTTCTATTTTTGTCAGGTAAAGTACCGACTCAGCAATGGCTTGTTTACAGACTTTAGACCATTCCGCAGAAAACGTTTCCTAAAATTAAAATAAATTCAATCACAACTATAATAGAACAATTTACACACATTTATTTTAAAACAAGTTCAAGATATAATACCTCGCACATATCCTTGATAAGCTTCACAACAGAAATGGCCAGTTGCATTTCTCCTTCTCCTCTCAGAAACCAATAATGTGAAGGAAGCTCATCGGAAGCAAATATATCGTTAATATTAATATTTCGTGCAAACCTGTTCCCATCCTGGGAACTCCTAACTTTCACCTGCAGAGACTTGACAATGCATCCAAAAAACATGTCCAGGATTTTAAGACTAGACGTGCTGGAAGGCGCAACGTGATTTTGGAAGCAGACAATCTTTGCGAAGTCAGTGGGAAGAATTTCAGGCAATATTTTTCTGATAACGGAGGTAACCTGACGTTGAATTCTTGGTGTGCCAGCGTGAAAAAGTTGCATCAAATCTTGAATCAAATTACTTTGTTGGGAGAGATACGAGCGACCAAGTTTGTGATCGGCAAGAGCCAGGACTAGTGTGAGCATTTCAAAACAGTAGCGATCGGCAATTTTTGGCTTGTCTCCCAGTATCAAACGAACGTTTTCGTTTGTCGCCTCCAAAACGGAACCATTTATGTGAGAGTCAAACTCCTCCTTTATCTTTATTGCTTCTCTGTGGATCGCAGAAACAATGTGGGAGCACACCTAAATAAACAAAAAGAAGAGTTATTCATTATCAAGCTAATTTCTGCTTACACGCTGCTTGTTGAAAACGTACCTGTTTCTGTAAGTGGGTTAATTTATTGCGACTGAACAAGATTCCAACAACATGCTCCTGTAAATCATTTCCTTCGGCATCATTATCTCCTCGCTTTACACCATATAAGAATTTTCCAAATACTTCAGACGAAAGCAGCCTAAAAATTCGCAGAGTTTCGTTTTCGCATTTGCGCTGAGCCACAAGAGCCGTGGTGGTGGCGGAGCTACGTTCAATCAAGTGATGATCTGGTTCTGCTTCGTTAGCGATTCCAAGTACTTTCATTTGCCGCACTCTCAGTGTGTTGTCCGGGCCTTTAAGCTCAATTTTTACAGCTTTAATGTGTTCAGCTAAAAAAGATAATGATCATGGCATCATTGTAAGTATTGTATGAGAAAAACTAATAAATGTATGTTTTATACTTACAGTCAATTGGAAACCAAATCCATCCAAAATGACGGGAGTCAATTTCAACTTGGCCAATTTTCGAATATTCGTCGGGGTGCTGACCAACTTTTACAGAAATGGACGACACCTTGTACTAAAATATAAGCATAATTATTTTGCACCATCAAAATTAAAAACTTAATTCATTTCAAAAACTATATATTTATATGTATTTACCTGCGAATCGCGACCATTGTCCACATGTACCGCTACAACTTTGATCACAAACTCTGCTATGGATCCAATCGTTATACTTTTTGTACGATTTCTAAAACAAAAATATTAATTTTAATTAATACTTCCCTTTATGTTGTTTTACGAGTTAGCACGAACACTTAGAGAATTTGTTTACCTGTCTTCATCTCCAGATTCCCAAAATGTCTCCGTTGACTCATCTGTTAAACTAGCGCTTAGAGCAGCACGACTAGAAACTTTAACTTCTACTGCATGGGAGAAATCAGAAAGGCAAGTGGTGGTGCCAGTGTCTACATGACTCTGACCTCCTCCATGTTCCAGATTTTCTTGTTGTTGAAAAAGTGTGCTAGTTTTGGAACGCTCATTTTCTCCGTCAAACTGAGACATGATTTGACTCAAATTTCTAAATATTTTGCTCCTGTAAATACACGAAGGGTATTAATATCGTCACTTGTTAACATTTTTACTCCTTTAAATATTGTTTATAATTACTTGTGTAGAAATCGATGATCTTTTCGAGTAAAATATACACCCCAGCATTTCACAGCCATTTCCAACAATGGTGAACCGATTGGTAACACCGGCATAATATCTGCTATTGTTTGTAGAAGAGAGTAAAATGATTCTGAAAGAAATGGAAAGATGGAAGCAGGAGACTCGTTCAGAGGGTGTGCTCTCATTTGCCACCAGCCATCATCTAAGCTCGCCTAAAGTTTCAAAGCAAAATATTAAAGTTTAAATATTGTTCTCACACAGTTCAGTTAATTTAAACAGGTGAAATCATTTACTTTTCCACTTGAATTTTCCTCTTCTTCCTTGAACTCCAGTGAGGACGCGTACCACCACAGCAAGTCATGCAATGCCGTTGGATTACTCACACTTCGCATTAGCCAAGCCAAAATCTAATGAGATAAAAGAAAAAAAATCATTAAATGACTTTTAAATAATCCTGTTCAATAATTGTGTCAAGCAAATTAGTTACCTTCATCCCATACGAGCGGCAAGTCACACGACGGATCGCTTGAAACAAAAAGAGTCGAAGATTCTCTAGATCGTGACGCTCGGTAACAAACGAAAGCACGCTACCGCAAACCCTTTCAATGGCCTCCTCTATTCCCGTACCTTCTTCGTGAACGGCATCTACAATCTTTTGCAGAACAGGAGATGGATGATGCAGCAGCGTAAAACCCATTGCTTCCTCAGCGCCTGTATTTTTTAGTCGTGCAGAATAAGGAGTATGATAAGAACTTTGAAAAAAAAATTAAAATAGTGATACATTTTTTCACAATATAACATACCAAGAATCTGATCACCATTACTTGTTTTTCTTCTTCGTAAATGGCCTTCCCATGGTCCATCCTCAAAGGCTGTGGACATGGTGGACGCTGATCGTTTTTCTTTGCTCAGTTTCCCGTCACCAGACCTACGAAGTCTTACATCCGCTATTTTGATATCCGGTAATACATCCTCATCATTCATTATCTGACTTTCTGTCACTCCCAACGCTGACAAACAGTTGAATGAAGTTTTTATTGGGACGATGCCACAAGCATGTTCATACGTTTGTGACAAATGACCTTCGGGTACAGTGTTAATCATTTGAAGTAGGAATAGAGCGTTGTTCAGCATTACAGCATAGGGATGACCTTCATCATGTGACAAGTATTTTTGAAGACCGGATTCTAAAGTGACAGAACAAAATGCTGGGCGCTTGGAGATTTGCTGTTGTTGTTTCTTGATTTTTAACTGCCGTTCTGAACAGTTTTCGCAGAGTGACGATAGACCAAAATGTGCTTTCCTAATTTGATTATTTAAAAAAAAATTATGCTTAAAATTCATAATTTTCTCATGAAAAATAATCATACAAAATTTGATCTCCTTATTTTACCTAGATTTTCCTTTGCTGGAAAATCGCACATGGCAAATCTCACACTGCTGCATTTCATCCAAAAACTCTAATTGCTCATCTGGTTCTAAAATTCAAAATTTAGTTTTATAATTCAAGTTAACTAATTGCTTTAAAGTTGATTCATTTTGTAGATTACCCAGTAAAAAGCTTCTGCCCATGGTATGCAAATGTCTCGGCTGTTCTTTCCTTGATTTCCGGTGTTCCAGATTTCCAGAATTACTTTGACTTTTTCCGTAACGTCTATTATCCCTTCTTAGCTTCACCGAGCTTCTCAATTCCAAATTTACGGCGTTAACCCCCTCATCAGAATTGAGACTATCCACACAACTCCTCTTTACAAAAGCCCAAATTTTCTCCAGTAACGTTACAGCTGGTGGTATATCAGACTCACTCGAAACTGGACACTCGACATTCAGTTTCTTTTTTGGTGTCGACAAAATCGTTGATAAATTGCTTCCAATAGAATCCGTTTGCTCGGCATTTATATCATTGTGTTCATCGTCCAGCTTTAGACCTAACGGTTCCAGTCTCAAATCTGGATTTCCTTTCAAGTACCACGCCGCCGATGTTACCTCGACAGAATGTCGTTGATGTTTACCTTTGGCTGGAGAGTCAGATTTCTTGCGCATGACTACTTTTTCAGTTGTGCTAGTACTTGGTTCCTTGGGTGGTGTGACAACTGTTTCCTTCTTTTGGGAAGCAGTGTCCTTGAGTGGAGCTAAAATTATATTGGACTTGGCTACCAACGTGGATTCCGAGGACAAAATAAAATTCGGATCAATCACTGGAATATTTTCCTTGACAGCCACTGCTGCTGAATATTGCTTATTAAAACGCAAGTAAGATGCACATGCCATCGCATCATGGATTATTCCTGCATGCCACAATACAGCGCCAAACACTGCTCGTAAACTCTGTGCTTGACCTGGTCCGATAGCGTCCCTTGCGGGAACTTCCAACTTCACCTGGAGTTCCTCAAAATTTTGGGGTGACTTTCCTATATCCTTTTCTCGATTCCCAGATCTAGTGCGACCTGTGCCACCTTTTCGTTTTCTTTCACTTTTTGGGGATGACTTGGTCATTCCTGAGGATAAGGACGTTGAATATGAAGCCAATGGCTGCCCTGTAGGTATTGTCCAATTGGCTGTACCAATACTAAATTGAACTGACGTTGGAATAACGGTATTCGCTTCTGGCGACGTTTGTGTTGCAGATGACACAGTAGTGGGTACGGATTTCGACCTTTCATTTCCACTGATCGCATGAATCCTTTCCTTCACCAGTGACTTGGATACCTCAACTACGTTGCTTGCTTGCTTTAAGTGTGGAATAGAAGATGCTGACGGCAAAGTAGGTCGATTATCTGCCCCCATTTGCAACCAATTCTGGAGTGCTCTAAATGTTGAAGATGATCGCGATCTGGGGGACTTTGGTACATCTTCTTCACTTTTCATCTGTTCAGCAAGTGTTTTAGAACAAGGCAAGGAACGATGCATTGGGGCAGTCTGCAACTTAGGATCTGGGTCATCCGGTTTTCTAACAGGGGATGATGCGACTGTTGCTGGTTGTTGCTCCTTTCGGACAGGCACTTTTGCAACATCCGGTGAAACAAAGAAAGATTGTTGCTGTTGCTGCTCAACTACAGGCTTTCTTTCAGCAATCGTGGGCTCTGAAGAAGAAAATGCGTCGACACTTCCTAAAAATGCAGCTGGTGGGGATAAATTGTGGAAGATGTTTTGAGGAATGTATGAGGCCACTGAAAAGTCGAATCCTTGTTTTACTTTACCTCCATCTGAAAAAATATTTTCACCTTCTTTCAGGCAAAGGGTAACGGTAATATTATTTTATCATATTAGTTAAATCGTTATTAATCCATTAAACAGGACAATGCTTAATAAACCCGTGTACATTATTGAGAATTAGTTTGTATAAGTTACCGATTCGTCGAAGATAAGTAATATCACCAGTGCCCACAGCTAAAGACCAAGCCTCCCCATCAGTCCGATCTAAGCAAAATTTACGCTGGCCTGACTGATCCAACTTCACCCAGAGGCCTTCATTATTATAACACTAAAGAAGGGGTGGCAGATAGACGCAGGTAAACAGATCAAAAACAAAATATTTCATTCTGATTGCTTTTGACATTTTTGTGTCATCATGATCATAACTTGTATTAGACTTTGGATAATAGTAAATTTGACGAACCTCGTCAACTGCATAAAATTTTGCTCCCATGTGTAATATTCCTACGGGGGGTGATCGCAGACAGGGACGAGTACGAATGTTATGACCTGAAACTCCACATTTGACCACTTGATACTGCCCTGGACTTCCATTCAATCTTAGGAGTTTTGAGCTGCAAAAACATTTTAAATGTAATCTCAAAATTCAATACTGCCTATGTCATTTGAGGCTTTACGCATTCAATCTGATTTATTTTTCGACAGTCTACAAAGCGTTTCAATTTATTTTCATGTCCCATATAATTTATTTGAAATGATAAAATATGCAAAGTAAAATAATGATATATTGCGAATTTGCACACCAGTTTTTTTTTGATACAGCAAAGAATCATTAGTATCGTATCATCATCCCCACAAATCTTAGTCTTTTTAATCAAAGCCATCTATTCTCCTTAACCCTTTCCTCTACTTATCATCGTTAATCTTCATTCATCATTCAGAAAGTCGTACGCGGCTGGGCACACACGCATAATGATTTTTTTTCTCTTTGAGAAAGTCACTCCAATTCAACAATTTATCAAGTAATACAAAATACAAATCAGGAGCAAACAATCCTTTTTCTCAGCATCCTGTTACGCAAGTGGTTTTGCATGTTGGTGTTGTTTGTGTATTTAGGCGTTATTATTGTTCATCATCAGTTTATCAGAAGATTATAAGGACAAGTCCAAAATATATAATAATATATTAATAATTATTGCTTTCGTACGACTGATCCCGTTTCTGATGAGAGCCATGAAGATCTTTTTTTCACAGATTTGATCAGATTTTTGATAGGGTACATTAGTTAGTGCTTGTATCATGATTAGCACTATCATCATCATTGCCTTTCCTGCTAACCAACAACATGAATTTTTGTGTTGGGGATTCACGGGAGTATCGTTGATGAGATAAATTCAAGTTTTTTTTGTCTCATTCAATTCAACTTATAAACTTCAATATCGTTTCAGCAGAAGAGCGTAAAGGCGCCTATCTCAGCTCTCTCACTTGACTTCATTTCAAATTTCAGTGTAGCAAAGCTAATATATATTTAAAACATTGTAATTCTCATTGCATGCTGGCTTTTCTAACTTGACATTGCATGGCGTATGCTTGGTGAGTATGAGTAACGGTACTGCCCAAGCTAAAATCTCTGCTCAGTTTTATTGCAAAGCTTGCTTGCTGCTCCAATAGCTCACATTCGAAAAACCGGTAGCTCATTTGAAGGATTCAATTAGTAACTGGCCGGGCAAGCAGGCATGCATGCTTGCATGAAATGAAGAAAAAAATCATTTAAGCTTTTTTAAAGCCGATTCGCAAGGTCATCCTCTCCTTCTTCTTTGTAAGAAGTAGAATAATGGAAAAATCATGCATATTAAGTGCTAAGTAGACTAGATTATGAAACGTATCATCGTGTCAAAGATGTTTTTATTCTTCTCATTTAAAAAAAAACATCCACTTATTTATTCATCGACGTATTATTTACTATTTTTCATCGGCATCGTTGTTAAATTATTGCAAATAATAAAAAAAAACGAAAAGGAATCAAAATTTATTATGTATCATCGCTCGTCAGCAAATAAACAACATGAAATGTTGTGAAGAGATATTTATTTTACCGGTATATATATTTGTTGCATTCGCTGTCTACTATTATCATTATCAAAATTATTAGGAGGACTGACCCAAAAAAAAGTAAAATTCGAATTTGAATGTATGTAATCTGCAGACTCTACTGACCTGACTTACATTTAAATCGTGAATTTTTATCAAGACAATTGTACGATTAATTTAAAAAAAAAATTTTTGTATTTCAAAAGGAGTTGATGATTGCAAATTATGATAATATTTTACATAAATCCTACTTAAACCATGAAAACTTACCTTGTATCTGTGTTAGTGAATGGGGACTCGTTCAATTTCCTCACTTTGTGAATCCCCTTGTCCAACGTTCCAAGGCCTGGTAATGGTTTAGGGCCTTCCACCGGGAAAAGGAATGTTTTCCCTACATGCTGATTGTACTGGAGGCACCAACCCTCCAGACGGAAATTTTTCGCTTGAATTTTATCGCAATATGCGTACACAGATGCTTCATCAAGTTTCACCCATATGCCGTCATCATTGTGGATTTCTTGGGTGAAACTTATTACACCATTGATGGGCAGACAGCCAATCTGCTCACTTTGTAAGGACGGGTGTGAGCGAATACGTAGTCCAGCTGAATCGGTTGCTCTAAACTTTCTCATTTTAGTGAACTGAAAGTCGACGAGGTCAGAGCGATTTTCCAGTTTCCCTGGTAAAATCACAGAGCCTTCTGGCCCTTCTTCCACTTCCACGACGTAAACCTATGAAAAAAAATATTATTCGTTTTCGTAGACAATCCAAATCAAGACGATAATGTAGGTAGATAAAATGAACATACTGCCATACAATAATGAATAGATAAACGTGATTGTTCTGTAGGTTAACAATTATAATTGTTCTAAAATGTGTTTATGAAGATTCTCAATAACAAGGTTAACTAAAAGCTGCCCTTAAAAATAGACATTAAATATCTCATCAGTTTTGTTGAAGACGTGCTATTAAGAGCACACGTAATAAAAAAAAGAGTTCTAATCAAATGCAAATTGTTGGCTTATTGATCAGCTCAACAACTGACACAAATACGTATATTCTG
>JAQFZG010002462.1:0-16546 GCA_034695465.1 Entomobrya nicoleti
TAAAAGGTCACAGGTACAAGTCAAGGGGCATCAGGGGCATTTACAGAAAATCTTTACGAGTTGACGGGAAATGGAAATGTCACCATTGTGATGAACGTAGGTTAATTAATAATTATAAAATACGTATATACCAGTAATTAAACTATAACTAATAATTAATTAATTGGTTCATAGTGTTTACCACTCGCGTAGCTTGCTATCAACACGAACAGCAAAGGCACTTCACCATCCCCGGCCAGTTCGTCTGCGACATTTGTGGCAAGCATTTTAACGTCCGGAAAAATCTAAACGATCACAAGCGACAAGTTCACAAAGTGAAAGCAGATGGAACCCCACTTATCTTACCAGAACCCGATAAGAACAAGGTTCACATTTGCGATTCCTGTGGAAAAACATTTAAACATCCAAATTGTCTTCGAGCCCATTTGAGGTATATCCACCTGAAAAAATTAAATTACAGTTGTCCCGTTTGCGAGAAAAAATTTCGATCTGTGACAGACAAAAATAGGCACTTGTTCAGGAATCATAAGGAGGACCCTGCCACAAAACAGCTGATTGCTGAAGGATTTAAAGATCAAATATATAAAAAACAGATAAATAGAAAGAGAATTAGAGTTAAAAAAGTTAAACCCGAAAATACTATTTCTGAGTAATTAATTAATTTTTATTCATTTTTGTAATACTTTTTATTAGCACTTTAATACTTAATTAAAAACCCTGTTTAAAATTAAAATTAAATTACTAATTATAATACTTTTTTTGCTGCTATAGTTTAAGTTTGGCTAATTTCCCATGAACTCCTTTCCAAAAATACCTTCTTGACACCATCCCTTGAATACACAGTTGTTGTATAAGGATAACTAGCAAACTCCACAACAATTAACTTTAATTGTCCAAAATGTTTCCAAATATTTGACATTTGCATATTGTCCTCGAAACCAACCCATTCAATTAATTGTTCTTCTCGAACCTTATCTCTGTATACTCCCGGGTATCTGTCAGGATTCAGCATTTTCACTTCCAAAAACTCCAAAGATTTATTTAATGGCAATATAAAGTTCAAAAAATAACTTTCCCGCCCAATATCCACTGTCAACTTTTTCAAATTAGGAAGCGCCAATTTTAAATTCCTCGACTGTTCCAAAATGGTATCCGGATTTTTTCCAGAAAATGGGTCCCCCAAAAATAACATCTTCAAAGTGTCCCCCCAATTATTACACAAAATATCCTGAAATAACCGCGAAGCTTCCATTGGAATACCCTCCAGATGTACTTTTTCTAATTTCCACAGATGTCCAAATTCTTCCATCATTTTACTCCCGGAAACAGATCTGGAAACCGAAAATTCCATCAAGTTGGCCAGTCCACTGCCATTGAAATTCATTTCAATTGATTTGTCGTCGATTTCGTGCAATTTCAAAACAGACACATGCTCCGAATTCCGTCGAATAAGCTCATTTACAATTTGACTAGATAAATATTTCACTTCCAAAATTTCTAAATCCTTTAAACTTGGAAACAGTTTCCTGGAAATTACTTTTTTCTCAGATATTCGGCTAACTGGACCATCACCCTGGTCTAGAATCCTTAGACATTTTAGATTTGGCATTCGACCAAGCCATTCCCTTAACTTCATGTACAATTCCGTTGAGCTTCCAAAACAGAAGCAGGATAACCAAATGTCACAGTACCAGATATGATGTCCATACAATTTTAATAACTGGGAAATCAAGTTAAAGTAATGCTGTCGTGGTTCCCCCGATGATCCATACAGATAAACTTGTAGAATTATTGATTTTCCAAGAAATGGGCATTTTTGGGGGTTGGGATAATTGTGACTTTGTTCAAAATGGTTCAGAATTTCCTCAGCCTTTTCGATATTCCAAACATTGGAAACTTGACGTGTCCAAGGAATTGACTTGATGGCGAGTAATCTTGATTTTAAGGGGTCAAGGTTATCTTGTAAATATTCTGCGATCCCGGTCATTGTAGGCTTTTGGTAGCAGTGTTCCACAGCTTTGTTCCAAGAGGAGCAGACTAATCGACAGTTTAAGACGGTGTTCCTCCATGGCTTGGAATATAAAGCTTCAGTTTCCTCCTCCGTTTTAGACATTGGCTGTGATACATACTCTGTTCCTTCAAAGTGGGAAGCGAGTGTATTGATAACCTTTGGAAATAAGATAAGCACTGTTTGAGGGTGGGCTAGCTGCCGAAAATAGGGTGATGAGTTGACACAGTTGTGGATGTGGTCATTATTGGTTTTCTTGCTTAGTTTGTCCAAGATCAGACTCCAAACCTTACAGAAAAATTAAAAGAGTTAATTAAACTAGACATTAACTTGCTAAGAATTAAACTTTTAATTAAACACAAGTAATGTAAATGGAAATATTTAAAAAAAAATTTTTTTAAAGACTAACCACTTCTGGTAAAATATTTAAACACGTTTCCTCATCAGCTTTGAGCTTATCACTATTTCCACTGTAATCCTCCATTGATTAATTTTAATTGTTTAATTATAATTATAAACTTTCACTTTCAACTAATTTTTACGATCTGTCATCATCTGTCAATTCAGTCATCTGTTTTGTGTATTTGAGGCGGCGAACATATGATCAGCTGTTTATTCTCTTGTTTTCCTTTCCTGTGTATTTTTTAGCGGTCTTCCTTTTGTCAAGTCAATGCAATACATTCAATCTGGCTGGATTTAATTTTTTGAATTGATTTCTCGAACTGTTCAGTGTTCAAACGGTTCTGTCTGATGTTTAATTAAATGAATAATTAAATGTCAATGATGGAGAAGAGAACGCATTTAGTTTGTGTAATTTGCTGTAACTCATTTCGAAATAAAGACGGAGTGAAAGATAAGTCTGTGAAATGTTTGAAAGAATTTTGTGAGGAGATTTTAGTGGAGGGGGGAGGAGGGGAAGGAGATAAATTGAGGGACAAGTTTGGATTCTTGTGGGGGGATGGAAGCGGGTTGTTTATCAAGTGGAAAAAAGCAGCTGGTGGAGGTCATGGTCATCGTGGAAAGAAAAGGAAATTAGTTAAGGTAGCTGGTGGAGATGTGGAGGAGAATTTGGAAGAGAGATCATCGGAAGTGGCAGTTGGAGGGAAGGCGATAGTTAGTTTGGAGGAAAAATTATCCAGATTTGTGGATAACCCAGATGACAACTTGGGAGTTTGTGGGAAATGTTTGGAATTAATGGATAGCGTAACTAAGGCGAGGTTATCTGTGAAGCCGGTGGAGGAAAGAGTGGAAAAGCTACAAATGCTACTTGGGAGGGAGATGCGAAGACTTGGAAAGAAAATGGATGTGGTTTGGAGGGAATTTGGGAGGATGGAGGAAATGAAGAATGGAGGGGATCGATTGTTTATGGAGAATTGTTTGGATCAAAGTTATCTGAGACCGGGGAAGGGGAAGTTAGGAAAGCAAAAGGTTTTTGGGAGGATTAATGATAAGCATTGGGAGAGGAAGGAGGAGATTTGGGGGTTTAGGGGAAAGATAAGCGAAGGTGATTTGAAAATAATACTTAATTGTAATTAAATTAAAATAAATAATTATAAGTTTCACCGTTGTTATTTTGTATTTAGTTTTCAGCGATTTGGATAAGTACCATGAAGACATGACGGAGAAGTTTAGTAAATCTGAAAGGATCAGAGAAGCTTTGAAAAGGAAAGCGGATCAAGCTGTGATAATGAAGGAGGAGCCAATGGAGGATCAAGATAACCCTATTGAAGAAGATAACTCGGATTATTTTCTTGGAGATAACCAAGCCAGTATTCCTGATGATAACTTAACTGCTAGCCTGGATGGGGATCGGGACGATTATTTTGATGAGGGGGAGCCGGAGTCAATGGACATTGATGAGTATATTGATAACATGTGTAAAAATGAAGAGGACGATGATAACCAATCTGAGGAAAATGATAGTGATAAGCCAAGTTCATCGGAGGAGGACGAGGAAGATGATAAGGACGAGGAAGAAGAGGAGGATCCTAGTGACGATGATGATTATACACCAATTAGTAGAACGAATCGATATGAAGCGTGAGTTTAACTAGTTGATTTATATTTTAATTAGTTTATTTTAATTGGTAATTAAGATGGTGTATTTTAATATGGAATTTTAATTGATAGTTTATTGACTGACTTGGAATGGCATCTGAGCAAGCTCTCCCCATTCAAACGTGGCATTGTTGAAAGCGTTCTAAAATGCCAGCAGCGCCATGAGAATAAAAAGCTCGAAAATAGAAGTAAACCCCGTTCGAAAATTCTGGAAGCTGAAGCCCTCCTCACACCTTATCAACGTCACATGTTAAAATTAACTTATCATTTGGAAAGTCAAACTATTTATTTGTATGACATCCCAATTAAAATTTTATGCAAGAAAGAATCTTCCGGAAAAACTGAAAATGGAATGATCTGCACAAGATGTAATTTCCGAGCACCTGAATCCCCTGACATTGAAGTCCAAATGTATGACCATATCTTATCCAAGCATTTAAACGCTTATCAGTGCCCCCACTGTGGAGACGATAGTCAACTGGAAACCGATAAGGAGTACAGGAAACATTTACGGATTTGTAAGGAAAGTCAGAATTGTGACATTTGCGGTAAACCATTTACAACCGGAAGGGGTCTTAAGGATCACAAGTGGAGTCACATGAGTGACGAGGAAAGAAAAGAGGCGGTTGAAAAAGGGGAAATGGAGGAACCGCGACGTTTGAATTTAAAAGAGCTCCCAAGAAAACATCAATGTGAACAGTGCGGGAAAGGTTTCAAATTTTTGGCGCAATTAAAAACACACGAGATTACGCATATGGACAGAGGTGAACGCGAACAATTTGTTTGTCCAAAGTGCGGGAAAAGTTTTTTGAAAGGGGGATTTGAATATCATTTGAAGTGGAGTGATACCTGTGCGGAGGAGCCGGTAGTAAGGAGGCAGCAGTGTTTGCAGTGCGACAGAAGTTTTAAAACTAAACAGCTATTGAGGAATCATGTGATTTCGATGCATACGGAAAAAGGGAAGGAGAGACCTTTTGTTTGTGAGATTTGTGGAAAGGCGTATAAATCTAAGGGCTTGTTGAAGGAACATGGGAGTGTGCATACTGGGGAGAAAAATTATATTTGTGGGCTTTGTGGAACGGGGTATACGAGATATTCGAATATGAAGAGACATGAGAAAAATTGCGGAAAATAATTAATTGACGATAAAATAAAATATTTAAGTTGGGTATTTAATAGTGTTAGCGTTATAATTTTATTGCTTATTTTTTTAAGTTATTTTAATATTTTAATAAAGTTTTATAGCAGATGAAATCTCATTTTAATTAACTGTAAACCCTTTATGTAAAACATAAGTTGTAGTAAAATGTGTAGTAAAATTAATTAGAACCCTTAATTGGAAATGATTTGTTTGAATGAAGCCAATTTGATTTACTATAAACGCTAAAAACTATTCGGAAACTTAATTGAATTTGAAAGGTTAAACTCGTTTCTACTTTATTACAAAAATATACACATTTAAAGTTCAAAGCATTACGCTTGACCTTCAGCAGCCCAATAAAGTAGGAAAATAAACTGGTTGACAAAATTGCTCAAATAGTTAGCAGAATTTACAGGTTACATGTGTAGCTAGTAGGTATTATCTTATTATTTGTAATTTAGTGATTTGAATTAAATAATGTCGTAGTTCATCCACATGTTTTAGAATAGTTTATATAAATTATGAATCATTATTTTATAAGTACACCATTCAAATTTAATTGTGCAAATTTTGATAATCTACTATTTTAAAATTCACTAAATGGTCTATAATATACATCACGATTTAGATTTATTTATTACGTTTTTTACACAGATAAAATCAGTCCTGTTATATTTCCCGATCAGTATTGATATTCAGCCTTGTTTAATTCTACCATTTGCCAAATCGAACTTAGCGTAAAACAAGAAACCTTCCATTAGCGTCTTCTAAGATCATGACCGAAGACAATATTCAAGTTTTCTCGTACTGCACAAAAGTGTTTGCAATGTATTCTCGTCTATTTTACTGGTATCCTTCAAAAATCATCCTAGATTTGATACCAGGAACAAATCAATTTAGACAAATTAACCCAAAAGATCCTAAATACTTTTCGTGGTATTTTAACGCATTCATTATTTCATTGGGAATTGGCTGTGGCTCATGTCTCTACGTCATTTTTCACGCTACTTCCGTCACTCCCGCAAAGCTTACCGTATCCACCGGTTTATTGGGAATGGGGATCCTCTGTTGGGCATCATCCTATCAATTTATACTTCACGGGAACGAAATTGTCCAAGGTTTTCATTCTCTCGAGCAAGTTATCAAAAACCTTGGTCAGCTACAACACCCTTCAAAAAACTCTTTAAATGTTCGAAACAAGTTATTTTGGAATATTATATCCACCTTAATGCAAATCCTCGTTGTTGTATTTGCCTTTATACCTTTAGTTCTTACACCAGCTGTACTTTACGTTACAGTTGACCCGTTTGTTGTAACTATACCTTTGCTATTTCCACTAAGTTTACGTTCTTTAACATTAGTTAAATTTATTATATTTAATATAAGATTATATTTATCACTTGTATGCATAGCGGAAGCATGTCGATTTTATTCTGTTTATTTTCCATCATTACTGCAACTACTTGAATATCAGGTAAGATGCGTACATTTGGTAAATATCAATACTTTTCCGTTTAAAAACTCTGAGCTTTACGGATTAACATTTTTCAAATGGTATAGCATTTGCCAGGTGGCCAATCGAATATCTATAGATTGTTGGTGCTCTTTATTGGCAATTTTAATGGGTGATGGTTTCTTTATTTTTGTTTGTTGTAACATAGCAAGTTTTAAATGCTATGGTGTTATTCCTATACAAGTTTATTGGCTTATGCCAACGGTATCCTTGGCTTGTGCAATAATTCATTACTACTTCCTACCACTTCTTATTCAAGTTAGAACTCTTAGTGAGCAGATGTTGAAGCAGAGAAGGTATCAAATGTATTTATACTGTTACGCTTCTGGTCGCAGATATCTCAGTGGTAGCGGTGGTGGGTATGAACTAAAGGGGTTTTGGAACAGAAAGTTTTACTGGCGAAAGCTAAATTCTTTACGACCTCTGGGATTTCAATGTGGTCCCTTTTTTCAGTTGACGAACATCAAAAGTCAGTATTTTTATGATGTGTTTTTACGAAGTGTTGATGGAATAATGCTCCGATTGTAAAGTTTACTTAATGTGTAATGCTAACGAAATTTTTACATGGGGCTAAATATTAAAATTTAAATGTAAACAGTTAAATTTAAGTGTGAAGTAAATATTATTCATTCTACTGCAGAAGTACAATTAAAATTAGTTGGAAATATGGACCAGGTAATTTTAATTTTAGTATTTAGTTACAGTTTAGTTAAGATTTTTCTAAGATTGTTTCGAGTTCAACTAGTTGTAAGAATTTATACATGTATGGCCAATGATCCTATTTTTAGTTCATTTTAATTTGTATTCGTTTTATTTTACTTTGTATTTGAATACACGTGTAAGCTGCAAACTGTCAAAGTCCAGTTCAATGTCCAGTTCATTCACCGCTAAATTTAGTTCATGCTAATGCTCAATATTTATTCTAATTGTATCTTGCCCTTCTGGCTATTCATGTTTTTTCGTGCGTACGTGACTTGTGCGCTATGCTTGTGAAATATCACTTACTTTTGTTTCAATGTACACTAAATTTATCCTAAAATAGGCAAGCTTGTTCACTTGCCACCTCAGAGCTGAAGTAGCGTCGGTCAGAGAACCATTCTCTCAGACTTACTTGCGATAGTCTTTCCTTTCAATAAATATCTACCTTTTCAAGCAGCTAAACTTAAAGTATCAAGTTTCCCCAGTCGCATCTTTCTTCAGCATCTCAATACCTTTTTACTTCAAACTCATAAAGCACACAAAAGTTGCATTGCATTTTTTACAACTTCATTTTTAGACTTATCTGTACCACAGCTATTTTCAAAGATTATCTTAATAATGTCGAACTTACAACATGTCAAGGATCTTTCCCATTACAGATAACATGTTTTATTTTACCAACAAGTTTACCCACCTAAATATACATTTATTTAGAAATCAGCTGATATAAGAAATTGGAAATTGTTATTGGCATATTTAGGATAAATAAGTGCTGGACCATTTTACAGCCATTGTTTCGAATTTAGGAAAGATAACTCCATTTAACAAATTAAACGTTTTAAAACTGTTGCAATTTATTATAATTGCTAAATCGCATGAATTATCATTTTAGCATTAAATCAAGCAAAAGGGAATATACTAGTTAGGCTCTATTTTATAACAAAAAATTCACGCAAAATCTTAGCAAAATTGATCTTAAAACCTCAAACTCCATATTTGGTGTTTTACTGCCACAATTAGAAAATTAAAAGTAAGTGTCTAGATTACCGCTGACTAAAACCCGGAGTAAATACTTCATAAATTTCAACGTTTGAGAAGCTGGAATGATGATAAATGTTTGTTTGTACCATTATTGAAGATCAATACCTTGCCATGCATACACTACCAGCTTTACGGAGTAACATTTTACTTTAACATCTACTTATTCTTCGTTTATAGGGAAAAATCTGGTAAAAACTTCTTTAAAAAATATACTTAAATTTTTGGGGTATTTTGAGATCATAAATGCTATAATATATTTTGTTGAATGTAAATGAGTTGACATGTCTAATCACAGATTTTTTTACAAAATCTGAATTGGATAAATATTTGTTTTTCCAAACAATATATTTGTAATAAAACGGAATATAAACCGACCAGAAGGACAATATTTGGGTCTAAATCCAGGACAAATAGACATTAGTTACAAGACAGAATATTCATCAAGTTAAATGCACAAGCTTAAATACAAAAGTTAAAATACAGCTGTAAAATGCATACATGTATGATCGTATGCAGTTGGTATTTTGTATAAGCTTTTCATATATTTTTTAAAGCTTTGTACACATGAAAAGCATTAGGTAAAACACATGACATATATCTGTAAAACGATGCGTCCTTAACAAGTAAAATTTATGTTCACTGGTCAGTAGATCACCCTTTACCTAAACAAGATTATTTTAGCAGCTGAACATATGTTTTTGGGTTTGTTTAATCTCGTTTCATCTCATACTAAAAAATACGTGTATATGATATGTAAGTCCTTATACTTCGTTTTTTCCTAACCACTCAACATTGTACAATTGAAGTGTTATGTGTTCAATTAAATCCGTAAAAATACTTTTCTAATGTGCTACATTTTTAAAGCAACTTCGTTAATTTACGTATACTTAATGTTTAATTAGTAGACAAAATACGAGTTCTTCGTGATTTCTGGTACATATTAAATTTCGAAATTCTGGCAAATAGCTTTATGCTTTGTGAAAATTGTATATTTATAAATAGTGTTTGAACCTTTACACGGACCAAAGTTCCGCATGAATCTAACCTAAACTTTTATTCTGATTGAGTTACAGTCAGCAATCAACTAGACAAAATGCCACAACAAAGTTCTCCTACTTGTCTATTCTGCAAAAAGACATTTTCATACAGCAGTGCACTTACTACACACTATAGAATACATACAAGGGAGAAACCGTATTTCTGCAAATTATGCCACTTTTCTTGTTCAACACCGAGTGGCTTACTAGGTCACGTAGGATCGCATACTAGGGAAAGACCGTATAAATGCCCCTTGTGTAAAAAGTCATTTACTGAAGGTGGTCTTCGAACACATCTACTAATACACGCTGATGGAAAAACCGCCGAGCTTCCCGGTAACGCAAAAAAAATTCCCGGTAAAAAAAATCTTCCCGATAGGGAAAAATTGGGAAAATTTTGATCAAAAAGCTTATTTTAAAGCATTTTTGCCCCAAAAATACGATTTTTCGAGGTAATTTTCAGGATTTTTTCACCGGGAATCCCAAAATGTTCACAATTTTTGAGAAAAAATATCATCGGGAAGTTTGAAATACATTTTTTGCTACAAAAACTTTTCAAATTGGGCAGTAAAATTTTTTGGGGGACATTTCGGCGAGAGCTTCCCGGTAACTACGTTACCAGGTTACTGCGGTTTTTCCATCAGCGCTAATACATAGTGCTACAAAATCGTACAAGTGCTCACATTGTAACAAATGTTTTGTCCAGAAAGCGCATCTGGATAGTCACCTTAATACTCACAAGAATATAACCCCGTTTCAGTGTACAATTTGCAATAAATATATGGGTTCAAAAACTGCGCTCAGAAGTCACTACGAAACCCATTCTGGTAAAGCGAACCATCGATGCGAAAAATGTGGAAGAGAATTCAACAACAAAAGCAATCTGATGAGACATCAACGCACTCATTCTGACGTAAGAAATTTTGAGTGTCTCAAGTGCCGGAAAAAATTTCATGTACAAGGAGATCTCCAAAGGCATAAGAAGACGGTACATGGGCGGTTAAAGATTTTTCCTTGTGATTATTGTGACAAATATTTTGCTCATAAGGACTACGTGCGAATGCATAACATACAAGTGCATCTTCAACTGAGAAAATATGAGTGCGTGTTTTGTGGCAAACAATATTATCAGAAAGGGCATCTCGAACGTCATATAAGGATACATACTAAAGAAAAACCTTTTCAATGTTATCGTTGTTCGACGTCGTTTTCTTGTGAAAGTAGTCTTAAACGACATATAAATGTTCATAATAAATAGAGATGTGAGTGGTTAATTATAAACATTTATATAATTATATATTTGAATTTGAAAAAGTAACTATTGTTTATTAAATTTACACACAAAATAGGCAAAAATCATCTTAATATTGTGTTGATCCTAAAACCTATTTTATCTTTTTTCCTTTAAAGCCTACCATCATATTGACAGTGTAAACAATAATGTTAGAATAGTAGTTAACTTTAGTATTTTCGTGAAATTTAGTAGTGGACCAATACACAGTAAATGGTTGTTTTGCTTTACACATTTTTTTGCACAATCTTAGCGACATCCCCGTGCGATATATTGTGCGATACTTACCTTGTTTGCATAAAGTCATATATCTATAGCTCCAAAGATTAATCATCTTCTTACTATCCAGATAACATTTTACAATTATTGGCACAGTCTCATAACTCACACAGTACACAATTATAGTAACTAGGCACATTGATATATTTACTTCAATAGGTATGATATTCCAGCCTAATAAACTAAGCCAGTTTCCAGTAACACATATTATAAACCCAGCAGACATTAACAATCCTAAAATATATCGTAGAGGTTCTTCACCAATTTGTAAAATATATTGAAGTTTTGTATATGCACCTATTGTTGACACTGAAACAGGCTTCGTAGAAATAGAATTCAAGCAATTTATTACCACGTTGAATAAAGCCATTAAAGGTATGAGTATTACTGAAAATGAGCGAGATCCTTCCAAGACACTCCAGTGTGTAGACACATAGCGAATAATAAATATAAAGACCCTAAACATCCAGCTGCGATTTTGCATAGGGTCGAATAAATAGTTGAAGAAAAAATAGCATGGATCAAATTTATAGTAAATTCCAAATGGTGTCCAGAATATTCCAATGAAGGCTAACATAATTGCCAAGCTATACTGTAGAAGTCCAACCTTATCAGTAGTTGGGTCTCCACGAAATATTTTTCGAATTTCTTGTATTTAAGTTAAGAAAATAGCTTGTTAATTAGATTGTGATTTAAGCTAGTAAAGTTATGTTTAGCTTACCTTGCGCAAGAAGTTTTGGATGGGTAATTTTCGAAGCATATCCAATAGGTTTCATTTTATCCCCCAATAGTTCCCTTTCCAAATTAATTGTCTCGTTAACAAATTGCCAGAAAGAATAACCCATGACTAAATTGATAGCTGTAAGAGCTAAATGCAAAAGAACTGCTCCAACCAAAGCGACGTACAGAAAACTTAAATATTTATACTCGAAATTTGGATCGAATATACTTCTGTAACAGAAATGAAGCACACAAAGCAAATTGAATGATAAAACAATCAGTGAAACATGTAAGTATGCTAATTTATTGATTCTGGTCTCCATTTTAAACGTTTCTGTTAAAGCGTCCGCTGTTATATAGTGGGGATATAGAATGGGGTCGAAAATTAGTTGAGTTGATTGTAACGCCTTCCACATTAATGGTGTCGACATTTTTTGTGCGAGACTGTGACAATTGAGAACGTAACGTAATTATAAGTGTTTTACAACTAATTCTACTAAATATCTTGATTGTGGTGGAAGTTTAAACCTCAAAAAAAATTCCTGTGCAATTTCGATTCCATTTATTTTAAACATGCTACTTTTTGATTTTAAACGTAAGTGACCTAATATTAACTAAATATATTAGAGGGATTCATAGTAAAACTAGCAAAAATAAATTGGCATGTCAAACAAATCGAAATTTCAATTAAAACTTGAAATTAGTTTAAAGAAAGACAAAGACAAAGAAAGAAATATGTCTACATATTTAAAACTTGTTTTTAATTGGTTTCTATCCTAAAACATGGGCTACGACATATTTTTTGTACCAGGTGCTCTTATTATCTTTCTAAGGCGTAATAGTCCCGTTCTGCCCTTTAAAATATATTTGCACAGATTCAATCTAAACTACGATATGACTTGATAGCTTGTGTGTTTTGGGCATGAATATTTTATCTTAGATTTGTAAAAGAAATGCGTAATCACTATACAATTATTTAACCCTGGAAAAGTGGCTTCAAAAGCCCGAACAATTTAAAAAACTATATTTTAGGACGGAAATTACTAATTTAGTTTTCCTCTGATCCATTTCTCATGGAGATTTTTTTACGCTAATTCACATGAGAATAAATTCAGAAAGGCAGACTTCACATTTGGATTGTAACTATTAATTATGCTAACATTACAAAAATACAGCCTGACATTTATCTATGGACTTTCTTACGAATGGTTGAGTGAATAAAGATTGGCTTTAAAGTGACTGCAAATTATATTTCCTTGCGCAATTTGTAACCTATTAGTTTTATGATTACTTCTCCGATTTCAGTTAAATTCGAAGTGGTTTTAAATTACAAGGCAGCTTCCGACCAATCTATATAGTAGATTGTAATTGAATTAGTAAATGTATAGAACTATTGTTCAAAATACTTCACGTTAACCTAACGTAAAAGCATACATACTTGAAAACCACACATTAATTACATGGATTTGATGAACAAAGTTTTACGAGAGTGCAAAGTGTGCAATAGTGTGCATCCGTGACTTGAGTCACGTGACCCGTGAGAAGTACCTTAAAAGCTTACCACTTTGTATGAAAAATGCATGCACATCCAATTTTTTGGTAAAAGGATAAACAACCATTCCATTTACCAATTTCTTCACTAAAATCTCAAGCCACAAAGTCGAAAACAAAGTATTTATAGAAAAATGCATTGCATCGCATTTCAGCTATCTCCAAAGCGGGCAAAAAAGCATCACAAAAACGAACAAACATACAAGCAAAAGCAAGCAGGCAAAATAAAAAATAAAACCATGTGTCCCTCTCCCTATCTTACTAATGCTAAACCGGCTACCTAAAAACTGCTTGTTTACATCCATCCATCATCGCTTTTGTTTGTGGTGGCTTGACTTTGACTTTTAGTGTCTTCATTCGGTTTTCTAGTGGCCTTCTTCTGACAACTAAACTCTGCTCTTTGTAATTTCACTACACTGAAATAATTAAGTAAACAATTAAGTACATCTTTTAAAACCTGACTAATTAGTTGTCACAAAAATTAAAGTTAAAACCCGGTTTAATTTTAAACACAGTTATCTTACCTTGTGATCCGATTCAGTATTCAGTACAATTTAAAGTTGGTAAGTTTATTCTGTATTTTAGTTTTTAATTATTAACAAATAAGACACCATCTTCAATTCAACTAACTAATAGTTAATTTTAATTGCGTGAATTTTATTTTTTATTCAGTTTGAAAAAAGATAAGGCTATCATCATGAGTGACGTTGAAGTTCTGAGCCCAGCTGATGACATGGAAACTGGGGACGAGTATATCGTCGAACAGGTCGTCGATAAGCGTCTTGTGCGTGGAAAGGTGGAGTACTTGCTCAAATGGAAGGGTTACGGTGAAGATGAGAACACTTGGGAGCCTGTCAAGAATCTGGAGTGTGTGGAGCTTATCGCCGAGTTCGAGAGGCAGTGGGAGGAAAAGAAGAAGGCGGAGAAGGAGGCCAAGAGGAAGCGGCCAGAGAAAAGGGGGGCGCCCAGTGATATCAGTGAGGTGAGCAGTAGGGTGACCACGACCACCTCCACCGCCGCCTTTGACAATCGGAGTCCTGTGTCTTCAAGTGCTAATAAGAGGGCTAAGCCTGCTAAGGTAATTAATTTAATTGATTAGTTAAATGTTATGATTAATAAATAATTAATTAGTGAAATTTAAATGAATACATTTTTATGGTTGGTTTGTTTAGGAATCGCCAAGAGCAGCGTCAGGATCAAAACCCTCTGGGTTTTCCGGATTTGACCGTGGCTACCAAGCAGAGAAGATCATGGGGGCGTCCAATGACAGTGGCGAATTAATGTTTCTGATGAAGTGGAAGAATGTTGAGGAGGATGAAATGGTTCCAGCGAAACGAGCCAATGTCAAGTGTCCCCAAGTGGTTAT
Organism: Entomobrya nicoleti; assembly: GCA_034695465.1. NCBI lineage: Eukaryota > Metazoa > Arthropoda > Collembola > Entomobryomorpha > Entomobryidae > Entomobrya > Entomobrya nicoleti. The sequence goes on from JAQFZG010002462.1 coordinate 14,705, forward strand.
CAGCTTCTATGAGAATATGATGTTCCAGCCAAATGCTGCTGCTTAAATAAAGAGTTGTGTTGTTTGTAAAATAAATGTACTGAATGTTAATATTTTAATCTTTTAAGAATGCAATTCTCAATTTTCTTGTAGCAATTTCCTTTTTTTTATGTGTTTCTGTTAATTAATCTTAACTGTCCGGAGATAAATATGAGTTATGTTTTTGAATAAAAAGATTTTAAGATTTTGTATCTTTTTCAATTTGTTGATTTCCATTTACTTTATTTTTTCATAGTAAATACACATCAATTAAACTGTAATTAAGTTAAAATCAGTGATTAATATTATTTTGCTATGGACATCCGATTCCGAACCCAATCACCTCTCCATTTTCATCAAGTTCCCTTTTCATATGTTCGAGAAGAGGTTGGAAATAATTTTGGAGGGATGATATCGACATGGTTTTATTTCCAGTGATAGCCTCCAATGCTGTTGGCCATCCTTTTGAAGAGCCCAGTTTCATCATGTCACTGAAATGGACGTAATTAATTTTTAAGAAGTTAATTAGTGAAAATGGCAAACGCCCGCGCAATATTCTTTTAAAGTACCTTAATAGCTTTCCAGCTTCCTTGCTTCCGGAAAAGTCGCACTGATAAAGGGGCTGGGTGGAAGTGGTGGGGATTTTATCGGTTGGATTATATTGACCAGCGGCAATGCACATGGCTTCATAAAACTGGAACTGGAGGATGTGACTTATGAAATAGCGAAGATATTCTACATTGGCCACAATATGATATTTTGCTGCTGGATCAAATAAATTGGGAGATGAGCGATTGTTGGTTGCTGGGGAAATTCCCTGATTTTTCTGTCTAAGCGACCACCACCTCTGGGTATACTGGTCTGGAGTAATTTTACCTTCGAAGGCTTCCCATCTCCAGGTTTCCATGGATATTGCAAATGGAAAGAATACCAGCTATATTTTTTAAAGTATTTTTTTTTGTGAATATACCAGAAATTTAAGGGGATCACGTAACAAGCTTATTATTCGATGTAATAATTTTACATTTTATACCTTTTCTAATGCTGTGTTGTACAAATAATTTATATCAGTTTGAGTAACTTGAGTACTAGGTACACCAGTAGGCTTGTCTTGGCAGATTGATGAATTTAATTTAAGATCCAAACCTAAAACGCACTGTAAGTGTTTCGGTGTAACGACAGCTAATGCGAGGGCATCACCAATAGCCTTTTTAAATTCAAAAACACAAAAATTATCAGTATTTTTTTTAAATAGTAGCTCAGTAAACGATAATCATAAAATATATACCATACTTCGTGAAATCCATGATTGGCTCCCTGACGGAACGCGAAGTTGAGATTGGTGTATTGTTGGAAATATTCTGGAATGCATTAGGTCGTGGATATTTAATTGTGCGTTGTTGAACTTATTATGTTAAACTTAATTAGGATGTTTACCTATGTGTCCCATTTCATGATGTATTATTAAAAGTTGGTCCATACTAACTTTCGAACACTGCTTAATTCTGTTCAAGAAAATGTAAAATGCAATAAATAATAAATATGCATGTTAAGTGGAATTTCTTTGACAGATTTTTTTTATAATTTGTTAAATTATTTAACCGGAAGTCTGTGCTTCCCTTCCCAAGACAAAAGTCTGATGACGACGCATGACACACAACTTGACGTCCATCATTAGGTCGCTCAAGCATACTTTTCTCCCAAAAAGCATCGGTCATCGGAAATAGACCAAGCCCAGTGAAAAATTTGTCCGACTCTTGAAACATTTTCAAGACTGTATAATTCTGTAATAAGTTACCCCAAAATTAGCCTAATTAAATGATA
>JAQFZG010002463.1:0-16543 GCA_034695465.1 Entomobrya nicoleti
AATTTAATTTACCTTTCATTCCACACGACGACATACATCACTTGACAATCTAAATAGTGGGCTTGAGCAGATCAGATACATTAGATACTAATAAGAAAAGTAACATATTTAAATGTTTTCATTTTTCCAGGGATAGCTTTCAGTTTTCAATTTTCCTACTTTTCTCTCTTCAGAAACATTGCAATGCCCAAAGAATGGCTAACGCGTAAAAGGACAATCCATATTACAATCTGTCGATGATGATAAGTACATGTCATGTGGAAAATTTTCAATTTAAAATATTTAAAATATCATCATAAAAAAATTTAAATTGAAAAAAGTCAATCGTGATCGTCTGAATTTGTACTGTACATAAAAAAAGCCCCTCGACTGCTAGAGAACGAGAGTGCTAAAAAAATAAGCTTGCAATGTTTAAAAAAACGTCAATTCATAAATTAAAATAGCAAATTAAACTACACAGCTCTACATAGAAATTTTCAAAAGCATCACTATTGACTATGATTTGAATAGATTGAATGAATGAGTAAAGAAAAGAAAAAAAATATTAGGAATTTAAAAATGAGTAGAATTCTTCCATAAAACTAATGCAATGAATAAACATAATAGATATATAACATATGAAGGAGCATTTAGCGTAAAGCAGAATTGGTGGCATGGCAATTGCAACTTGCAAGACAAAAAATAAACCAACTTTGTAAAAAATAAATTATTTTTCAAAAAAAACGCAACAATTTTAACTCTTTTATTTTTGTTACTTTAAAGCAGTTTAAATGACGGGTGTATTTTCAAAACAGGAATGTCTGATTAGCTATTACAATATTTTTATTAACATAATAATTAACAGTTGTGTAATAAATAATTAAAAATGTGCTATGCTATATGTTAATTGAAAATTCTAACTAAAACACTAATCAAGAAATTTTAATTATCAGTAAAATTAGAGTAGTTATTTATGGCGCAACAATTAAGTTCACATTTTTCTCACGAAGATTTTTTTTCTGGAAGGAAGGGCGGATTTAAATGTATAGCAATTAGTGATAATATAGATATTAATTATAACTATTAACATAGATTTAAAAAAATAGTTTCACAAACTAAATTACACCGCTAATAATTATTAGTTTGAAGTGAAGAAGAAAACTAGGGACGAGTAATGTAATTTGTTAATAAGCTCATTTTTCTTTGGTCTACCGATAAAAAGCAATTTTGATAGTTGCTGTCCATTTGAAAATACAAAACGAGTAGAGAAGTTGACTAGAGGAAGCTATTATTTGTGTGCCAACATTGAGCTCTCTCTCTATCTATCTCTCTCACTCTATCTCTCTAGTTGCTAGTCTCTTCTAGCCCTCAAGTTGTATGATAGCAGTACCGACTACCGACACCGAGTACCGAGTACGTGTAACATGTATCGTATAGACAGACATACAGGAAAATGTTTCCCATGAAACTAACTAAGAATTGGATTTGAAAGAAGAGAAGCAGAAAATTTGGGTAAAAAAGTTGGATTGGACACAAATTAAAAAGTGAGTAAATATTGAATATAATTTGAAGGTGAATACAATTAAACTCACTAAATGTTGCATAATATTTACATGATAAGCTATGTATAAATATTAGTATGTAAATTTGACTCCAACTATGAACTACTAATGACAACACTCAACGCCAACTCTTGACGAGTGTCACACATTTTCTCTCTGCTAGAAATAATTTTGCGAAGTAATTTACATTTAAAATATGTATATCAATAAACGTTACAAGTACTTGTAATTTAAATGTAATCAACGTAAATTTGGATATTTAAAAGAAAAGTGTAGCTAAAAATTTTAACGGAGATAATAATAAAAACTACAGAGATATGTTTAACTCGACATTGCACCAATTTAAAAACAATTATTTATTTGACAATGCATTCCATATTTTTGTTTAGTTCGTATGCTTAGTTAGCGCCTATCGCATTTCTTTTTTCACCCACCGACGCTCCCTGTTGAGGGAACAGTGCACTTTCTCCAATTGTTTTCCTACACTCCAGCAGCTACCGGAATGAATCGGGTTGGATGAGAATAGTGCTATACTTTACATTGCGCTACGTAGGATATACATAAGGAGTATGAATATAACAGTTCAAATCGAGCAATATGTGCATAAATGTAATTTCTGCTTTCTCCACTCCATTCACAAGACAAGACTAGCACTCTGTCAGAATCAGCATGCTTTCTCCACACACTTTATACATAAAATGGCTGTAGGAGTAGTGGAGTAGTAGAAGGAATGAGTACTATACTATTATGTTGTACCACAAAAAAATAACAGTATTTCACATCATCGTAGAAAATAAAATAGGTTAACCTGTGGTACGGAAGTGCCAGTTTTTAAAGTGTAATTAACTCAAGCTCCAATCCAGCAAATGTTACATTTGGGAATTAAATAAGGTTCAAGGTGTTTCTGCTGTATGGATGCCGACCTTAAATGTTCTAGTCTAACTTTTAAGTAAATAAATATTACACTGGAAAATTTTTGTGGAAAATAAACCAACATTTTTAATAATGAATATGCATCAATTCGGTCATTCATAAAATTCTCACATGTATTCAGTATTGATAAGATCAGGAATATACCAAACGAATCAAATTTTCAGAAAAAAACGATAGAGTCTTTTAGACAAGACAGACAAGACAGACTTTTTCCTAGTCAACCTTGTTTTTATAAAGTAGTTGTGTTAGTACTGACACCTAAAATATACTCTGCTGACATGTAAAAGAAATATTTATATAGATGAGCGTTATTTCCCGTGAGTGCTAATAATATTGAGCGTTATGTACTGCTGCACTGCATGATATCGTAGTAGTGGTGACTCGGTGACATGGTCGCTCTTCAATATATTATCTTTTTACCCTGCCTCGCTCACAACTCACTTTCCACTATACTCCCATTCACCAACAATTGCTCACTAAACAGTGAAAAGAGCAAAACGTAAAAAAAATCAAGTCGACAAGAATAAAAAGGAATATTTTCAAAAAGTGAAAGTACAACTTTTTAATTTTTTTTAAACCTCGTGAATTATGCATAAATGTTATATATTTTTGGATAATATATAGAACAAGAACAAGTGAAAGTGAGAGTTTTCGCCTCCACTCATTCCCATCATTTTTCTATTTTCCTTCCAGCCGACACCACCGAAAGGGCCGAGCCTTTTATTTTCGTACTAAAAAAAATTGTGTATACTTTTCCTACATCAATTACCATGATTGAGTATATATTCAACAAAGTCGTTCATGTCGTCATGTTCCCAAGATAATCAACTTTTTTCGAAAGACGGTCAAAAATATTTTTTTAGTGTGCTCAAGTGAGCTTGCTGTCAAAAGAAGGAGAAAAAAACATCTAATCACAAAAAATTTCTGGCTTGTTTGAATTAAGTTGAAGAATAAGTGTGTTGATTAGTTGCGGAGGAGATAATGAAATTGTGGACACTCGTGCGCGTCGTCATGGTAACGATGTGAAATAGTGCACTATACATTTTGTATTTCAAACCCGATAAAAGTTTTTTTTTATCGATTAGCAATTTCGTAAGTATGCTTTGTTTTTTTCATTCTCATTCATTATTGTAATTAGTAGATTGAATATTATTAATTAGAGATGTGTATTGATTGGTTGCGTGCTTTTGTGTGTGCAAGTAGAGTCATGTTGCAGGAAATTATATTATAACTTAGCCAATGTATTTATATGAAATGTTTGCATAGTTATTTATCGGGCTAATCGCCCTATCAACACTGTCAACGTAATCCAATTGAGTAAACAAAGTTATCATTTCCCATCATCATCATTCCACTATTTCCACTGCCCAAATAAATGAAAGCATTTCCAATTGTTGTAGGGAAACAGACAGGATTGCCTATTTAGCTGACTATTGAAAATTGAGAGAGTGTGCAGCTGAACACACACAAAATATCCAAATGTTGAGTGTAATTGTTTGTGGGAGCAGAAATATTGACAAAGTTAATTTGTACAATGAGCAATGCATAAAAATAGATATTTTAAGGAAGACATGATGAAATGGAAAGGATAAGTGCAAACTCAATAAATCTGCCACACAAACAGAAATAATATTTTTTTTGATCTAGATGACTTGATATGGATGGTGGGACACATTTTCTCAATATAATTAATTATTCATAGAAAAGCAGGCTGCTTAAATATACAAAGATGCTTGCTTGCTTGCTTGAGTTGCATGCATTGCTGGATGGATGGAAGTTGCCAGTAGCAAAACGGATTATCTGGATCAAATCCACCGTTAAAGCTCTACCATAATAGCTATGTATAAAAAAGAAGTGAGGGAAAAATAATTGCAGGTGGGCATAATAATAATTAAAAGGGATAGACAAATAGAGAGGATAAAATGTAAAATAGCAGCGAGATCATGATGGGGAATGGGGATAGATGTGGATAGATGATAGATAGGAAAGAGGAATAAGTTGAAAGTAAATTAAGCAGACAAGCTATTTGTGTTGGATGTTGGATGTTGGATGGATTAACACTCCAACGCTTCATTCCATCTCTCTGTTTTGTACAAAGCCATTTGATTTGGTGGAAGGGAATTCACATTATAAATATGCATTAGTTAATTATGTGCGGCTGATATTGGGATATTTTTTTCTTTCGAGGGTGGACGCGAGCTGCGAGCTGCTACTTTGCGTGCAACACCAACAACCAAAAAATGTAGACCTAAATATTTCACAATTATTCGTTGTTCTGCTTCTGCATTGCATATTGCATCGTATTCAGTAATTCAGTATTGGATTTGGTGAGCTATTCAATTCAACGAAATTCATTTTATTTTCTACACCTACAACTTGTAGGCTACGACTTAACACAAACAGCCAGTGATTCAGCAGCCAGCCTTAGCAAAGAAAAGTGTAGCAAAAGCATGGATGATAGAATCTAGTTGTTTTGGTGATTTACTTGCTTGCAGTTGGCAATGCAATGAAAATATACACAACTCACAACACACAACACTGAAGACTGGCTCAAGTTAAAAGTAGTGAAGTAGTTTTTCATTCACATTAGCATACATACGTACTTGCATTACACGACGATGCGATATGATAACGATAACATTATGTAATTCTCCTTTCCGTTTCATTCTCTTCCTATCTATTTCTCTTAAAACGGCTATTTGCCTATTTGCTACTTTTATTTCCTTTTTACGGCCTTCTGTTCTGTCCATACTCCAAAAACTCAAAACCTCTGCTGCAGCTCTCTCTAAGTCTCTACTATGTACTCTGTACTCTCTGCCAAATACCAACAGCTTTTTATAGCATTACCAGATTACCAATCTGCTGTCTGTCTCTTTTCTGTTTATCTTTTTGTATTCCTCCTTCATTTCCTTTTTCACTTTCGTTTTTACCAAACTACATGCTATTTGATGCTATACTGCCTGCATGTAACGCTGTATGCTATCACTTGCTTCAAGTTGAAAGATCTGAAAATTATCAAGACATGACGTTCCCCTATCTTTTTAAATAATTAAACTTAATTGTACAATTCAAGTATGTGTGGTAATACAGTTACAGTAATCATTGCAGTTAAAATTAAGTGGACAAGTATTGAATTGTAAATATTCTTTGGTTGGTTTACAGGTGACGGTGCGGTGGTGACTTTCCTATACAGCCTGCTCCTCTTCTCTGACAAAATTGACTTTTACAACCAAAAGGATTAATTAAAAGTAACGGTAAGTCTAGTTACTATATTTAAAACTGCTTGTGTGAATATATATGTAATTTTAATGCTGGTTTGTGTTGAATTTAGTGGAACAGCTGACTATTTTTTCGTTGAGTGTTGAAGATTATCGTTGAGTTGATTCAGCATGTCCATGTCAATGTCATCCTCGATGGACCCCCCTCCAAGTGGCCTTCCCATGAGCACCTCGTACCCCGAAAGAATGAGCAACTCTGGCGTGGGTGGCTATCCTTCCTCCGTTGACGATGTCAACAAACCGGCAGCAATGTTGGTCACCTCCAACCCCACCAGTGCTAATGTTACGACCGCCAATCAAGGAGGGATGATGGTTAGTAGTAGTAATCCAATGGGTGGGATTCCTCCCCCTTTCCGCTCCTCCCAACAAACTCGACAATACCCTGCGCCCAACTCGCTCCCATCTTGCCTCCCCACGTCCGCCTCAGCCCCATCCATCCCAAATGCAGCAGCTGCGAGCGGTCAAAATGGGGAGCACAATGCCAGGCTCCTCCGCTCACCACAGTCCAAAATTGAAAGTTTAAGGAACTGGAGCATCTCCACGTACAAATGTACGAAACAGCTCATGTTCGAAAAATTAGGGAAAACTTCAAGAACGGTGGATACAGGTAATAATAGTAAGTTTAATTATTAACACGAGTTATAAACAACGCTTAACTTGGATCTTGTTCTTAATTGACGATTGTATTATTTTTTACATCTCTTGAAGAGCTTGAATCAAGAATCGAGCACCTGAGGGACATCAAACGACGCTATTTGCAAGTATTGGGACTAAGCCGGGCATTTACCAGTCATTTTTATCATGTCATTCAGACTCAACAGGCGCTTGCCGAAGTATTCTCTGACTTGGCACAAAAGTCACCGGAGCTGCAGCAGGAGTTTTTGTACAATGCGGAGACTCAGAGGAATCTTCACAAAAATGGGGAAATCCTGTTGAGTGCCCTCAACTACTTTCTTAGTTCCGTTAACACGCTTTGTAATAAGACAATTGAAGATACTATCCTGACTATCAAACAATATGAAGGTTCTAGGTAAAAAGAAAGACAGAAAGATTAGATAAAACTCTTATAATTATAAATATTATTGAAGTTAACTAATTTAATTAATTGTTGTGTAGGTTGGAATACGACGCATATCGATCTGACCTGGAATTAATGCTCCAACTTCCAAAGTCTGAAGCATCGTCTGCTAAAATAGAGGAAGCACAGAAGAATTTCAATTTGTACAAAATCTCTTACGAAAAATTACGAGATGATGTAAATATTAAGCTACAATTTCTCGATGAAAACAGGGTAAAAAAATAATTAACTTAAATAAATTAAACTAATCAATATACTAATTATGAGCAATTTTTACACTTATTTTTATATAATTTTTTTGTAGATTAAAGTGATGCATAAGCAGCTGCTCCTATTCCACAATGCGATCTCTGCATACTTCTCCGGAAACCAGCAAGCTTTGGAGGCAACCCTCAAACAATTCAGCATAAAAGTACGCACTCCAAATTCTTCTTCGCCTTCATGGTTAGAACAATAATTAGCTAATTAGATTTTTTTAATTATAAAAAGCAATTTAAAAAAAGGTTAAGATTTTCAAAAGAAAAAAATGAGTTAGTGACCAAAAAAGCACATTAATTAATTACAAAAGAAATACATACCAGTATCTCTCACGTCTCACGTGTCACACCACGTCACTTTATATTAGCCGGTTTAACTAGTCATGACAAAAAAAACATGATCGGTTTACAGAAAAAAAATACGTATGTAAAAATGAGTTATGAATGATCTGATCATGATGATGATGATGCTAAACTGATTAAAATTTAAAATGATTGTGAACGAGTCCAAAAAGGGTATTTACATTGAGAATAAAAGATAAATAATTGATTGTTATAGAAAATATTAGTCTATAAAATTTCTAGGATTAATTATTTGATTAGTTAATTATTCACCATAACAAAATATTATGTTATATTTTTTATAATTTGGATTCCCATTTTTTTGGATTTTATTTTCAAAGCCAAAAATGTATAGACAGAAAATTGAATAGGCAACTGGATTGAAATGAGTGATGATTTTTTTGATGTTATGATTATTTATGATGCAGTTTGTATTATAGGTTTACTTTATGAATCTAATTTTTAGATCTGCTAATCGAATCTGAGTTAAAAAATAATAATCATAAAATGTAAACTAGCATTTAATATTTAGATACTAAAATATGTGTATGTACAGGACAAAAGTATGAAGTTGTTTTTGTAACTAAAAAAATCGTAATTAATTATGATACAAAGTACACTAATTAATAAATAAAAATTAAGATACTCCAACAAAAAATTTTTTTTAATGATTTTGTTTTTTATTAAAACATCTCTCTGCAAAATAACAATAAGAAATAGTGAGTAGAAGGAATACAATTTAAAATTACATTGGGGAAAAATATACGTTGGTTTATATTTATTTTTGTAGAAAGTATTATTTTTAGAAATCGAATTCCTTAGAGCTATATGACTCGTAAATGTTTGCACTGTAAGACTTTAAACTCTCTTGGTTGAGAAGCAAGACCGCCCATGGATCCTGGTTGAAGGGCAAATTGACAAAGGAGTTCATGACAGGGATCAACTTGGCCACTGGAGCAGATGGATCGTTGAAAAAATTAAGTTCCGAATCTTCAGATAACGTACCCTCGCCACTACTTGCTGAAGATTGCTCAGTTCCAGTTGCGGTTCCAGCACTGCTTGTCGACAGATCCGGGGGTATGGCACTGAGGAAATCAGACAACCGATCCAAGTAGTGATTCAATCCTTGAGTCTCGAGAAATTTGAGAAGGTTTTTGGTGTCATCCGACTTGACCAAGTCAAAAGCTTCTCCGATGAGTGTTTTGAAGAGGAGGTCCCGTGAGCTGTCCGACTTCCATTGACCTTTTGGGGGATACAGGTATCTCTTTGTGAGTCTTTTGGAAAGCATAAAGTACCAAGCTTCGGAGATGGGATCCCAGTCGTTTGGAACTTCTTCTGAGGAGTCGTCCTCAGACTCGAGGTTAATTGGGGTGTACTTTAGCTCCTTGTTGCGCACTTGGACAAGCAGTTGCTCGAGGTCGGCAATGGTCAGCTTTTGCTTCAGCGAGAGATTAGCAATTATGTAGCGGCATTTAGTGCGGAGCAGTTCACAAAGTGCACGGATACCGTCGGTGCAGAGGTAGCGGGTGAGCATCATGTATTCCTGTTGAAGTTCTTCGGTAACAAAGTGATTAGGTTGAGGGGCAGAGGCGTCACCAGCTCCACCAATATCAATATTTTCAGTTTCCTCAAGGCCGGGAGGAACGAGCTCCATTTGCTTGAATAGCAGACCACTTATTACGTTCAGTTGAATGCGGAGCAGAATGGATAGCATTGAAGTTCCATAAATTATTGCCCAGATGTTGGCGAATGCGATGATTTTCATTTCCATCCAGTTTTCCAATTTACGGCTCCCATCTCCGGAGCGGAGGAGCTCCATGTGCTTTTCAGCGTTCAGAGTGGTTTTAATTGTGGACATCATCAGCTCATGCCATTTTTTGAACGAGGACTCAAAGTTTTCTTCCATTAGTTCGAACATGCGTTGCTTCTTGTAGCGGAGCAGCAGATCGTGGGTTCTCATTGTTTGGTAGGTGATGTAGCGACGGGCGGCCAGGCGGGTGAGGCGCACGAAAATCGGAACACAAATTGCTCCCAAAGTGATCCGACCAAGGTTTCGCTGGAGAAAACGACGGACGCGACCTAGGCCCAACATGTTGGCAATGTTGGGAATTGGGGGAAACATTCCGATGGGGGAAGGCATAATGACAATAGTTACCAGTTGAGGATTACCACCTGACTAGACTGACAAAGTCAATTTGATCTGTAATAAATAACACACCAATTAGTAAACTAGTAGTACAATTTTAAAATGTATTATTAACCATTAAATACACACTTTTTAATGCTAGTACAAAACTTACCAAAAACAGTTAATCCTGTTGCTAATTTCGCGTTAAATTGTAATTAGTTGGTAAAAACATTTGTGAGAGTGGTTAAAAAAACAGGTGACTGCAATTGACAAGTCGACTGTGAGACTGAAATGTCCAGAGCCACCCTGTATGCTAATAACATGCGGTATCAAAGAGTCGTCGAGTTTTGGGGCAATGTGATCGTAGCTGGATAGGAAGCCGCGTAGGTGGAACGGAACTTTTTGGACTTGAGCTGGCAGCTAGACTAGATGCTTTAGTCTTTTTAGACTTTTAGTTGGAGACAAAGTAGAGAGAATAGGGAAATGCGTGTATGAGGCATTGCAGTAGTTTTCTGTACTTTTTCAATAGAAGAACCCAACTAGAATGGCCTCTCATGTCTCACCACACAATAGCATGCAAAAAAATTAACTGCTTTAAAAAGAAAATGCTAAATATTATGCCAATTAAAAACTAAATCCATTTATCTTTATTTTTTTGAGTTTTTGATCATATTTATTTTATACGATACTTTTTTTGTGACCCACATCATAATATACTTTGATTTTAAAATATTACACCAATTTATCATTTTTTAAAAATTAAAATCTGTTTAAAACATGAAAGATGATTGTAATTATATATATTCACATGTTCAATAATGATTAGTAGCACAGTTTATCTTAAATTAGGAATCACATTGGCTGAAAAATAAATAACTTGAAAGCACCTAAATAAAGAGCCACAACTTTACTTACATGACAAAAACGTTAGAAGCACCTCTACTAAATTTTTTTACAATAATTTATTTTAAAAAAAAGAATGCACGGGCACAAAAAAATACATTGATTGTTTTCATGAAATCCAGCCATTTTTTTCAACATGAATCATTTTATAAAATCGTAGCATAAGCATAACATTCAGTATCTCGTTTTTTTTTCAATAATATTTACCTTAATTAATTAGTATGAGTGTTTTCTAAATACAAATAGTACATGTAAAATGACTTGTTATTTATATCAACAGGTATGAATAATGAAATAAATCAAATACGGAAAATATAATATATTTTTTTGTAAATTTTCATAATTGGTTTACAATTTAAATATTTATTTTTTTAGATATAAAAAAATCAACTCGAGCAAAATAATAATTTTGTTTACTCATTACGCAGACATGTAAAATACTTAAGTAATATATTTTGGTATTTTTTGATATTTTTTTTTGCTCTCTCTCTCTCTCTCTCGTTTAGCAAGTACTACTTCATACTTGTAAAATGACTTGATTTGTTAAAAACCACCTTAGTAATGAGTCGTTATAATTCTACTTATAAATATACGCTTTTCTTAGTTAGAATTTCATTTGAAAATTTCATTATGATATTATTTTTCGTTTACATACAAATCTTCAACAAGCTGTATCAATACTGCTTTGAATTAAAAAAGAAGACTTTGGATGAGATTTAAAAGAAATAGTTGCACAAATATACAAACAATTATATTTTAGATTAGCGCTTATCTCATTGTCAGTAATCAGTTAAGTTTAGCTCTCAATTTTTTTATAGCACGTCTGTAATCAGTAATAGTTTCTTAGTAGAATTAAATATTTACAAAAATGAACATGAGTAATTTTAATTATCAGTAAGACTGACGGACAAAGATGATAAGAATGACGACGAGGTACACAAGTCAAGGGAAAATATGGAACACCTTTTTCTTAAGTTTATTTTTAAAATTTACTTTGACATCCTTTGTATAAATGGATATTAAATATTTTATTTAACTACTCATTTTTTATAGATTTTCTTAGACATTCTTATCAAATTGCATACGTATATCAGCAATCAATTCAGTTAAGATGAAACGACAGATCATTTTTTTATATTGAAAGAGAATATTTTTTTTACAAGTCTTGTTTAAACAGCCATATAATATGATATACATTGTCCATGGCTGGCTATTTAAAATTGTACGTGTTTATTTTTCATACATTTTCTGCGTCCCACCCTCCCAAATATTATAACTATCAATTATAAAATTCATCTTTACTTTTTTTTACCTGTATTCAACATGCATAAGCTCTACTTACACACAAAAAAAAATCCTTATTTCGTTTACAGATATGGTTTACTTTTTTGTCTGTACACAAGATGGCGTGCTTACACCTTCCTTACATCTAAAACAGCCAGACTAAAAAATTTAAAACTTAAATCTTAACTTAAAAAATTGACAATATTTCCATCTATCTTTAAACAAGTCAAGTTCTTAACGTAATCTGTTTACCAAATTTGTAAAAGGTTAGAAATTAAGGAGGCATTTAAAAAAGGGAGATCATGAATGAGACACTAGTAACTTTTCTTTCTTGAGATCAAATATGAAATACAAAGCATAAATTATATTTATAGTATATTATTATAATATATAGGTATACATATACAATATACATACGTACAGAAACAAGACAAACTTCTTTTTTAACGGGGCCCGGGGTCCATTCTATGATTCTCACATTGCCCATTCACTTTTACATGTAGACTTCATTAAATCATAGAATTTACGGGCCCCGCTAAAAAAGAAATATGTCTGGTTTCTGTAAATAATAATCTTATCGAATAATAATTATATTTACATGAATACATTATATACACAATAGATTCAATTTATCTTCGCACCCCATCCACAACATCAACATTTCCTTTCTTTATTTTATTTTTATAAATATTTCATTACAAATAACATCAATCTTTATTTCTTTCCTTAAAAATTATTAAATATTTTGACAGTTCCTTAAAAAAAGAAGTAATTCAAAAAAAAAATTCAATTCGACAAAATTTGATTGTACTGCTGCGTAGTTTACTTTTTGAAGAGGACCAAAAAATGAGACACAAAAATCTTCTTTTTTTTTGTATATTTATTTATTTTAATTTCATCTCCAAATGTTTATTTTTGAAATGTATGTGTGTATTGTTTCGGAGCTCCTTGGTTTCCAATGGTTTTCACATGATGAGTAGTTTAGTATTTTAAAAAAAGAAGATTTTTTTTAGTTTGTTAAGTCTTGACAGACGGAAGAGTAGCTTGTGGCGGCTTCCACGTGTTGGTTCTTTGGAGTTACTACCATGGTAGCTGTTGCAACTGTGGATGACATGGACTGTAAAGGCAACATTAGAAAAAGAAAAAATATAATTAGTTTTGTTGTTTTAATTAAACAATTATATTTAAATTATGTCATATATTTAAACTATTTTTTAAAGCTTTAATTGCATACCAACTTGAAACAAATAGCTTTTTGATTTCCTACAATAAATTACATTACAAATAATAATGACACTTTTAAAGTGCAAAGCATATTTATTTATTTTTTTGGAAGAAAAGGTGCTAATTATATTGAGATATCATGCAAAGACACGTGCGTTTTTTTGTCTTTATGCAAATATTGAAAATAGAAAATAGAGTAGATAATTATATACCAACCCGTTGTAATGTTGATAATTAATATGTAATGTAATGTATGTATATCCCTTCCAGCACACTTAAAAAAAATTTGTAAGTAGGTGGGTATTTTTTTGTTTATGGAAGACATCACTTCTGCAACAAACAAAGTAAATAGCATAAAATATTGTACAAAAGGTATACACATTTTTCAGAGTTTGGGGAAGTAAAGCCCACAAGCCCACAAACCTACCACCACCCACAACAACAACCAAGAAAGCAGTTTTTTTTTGGGGGGGGGGAGGAAGTGTAGTTCGTTGATAGGATATTATCAAGTAAAATCAAAGTTGAAGCGTGAAGAAAAGTGTTGAATGAAAGGGGAAACAAGTTTTTTCCAAGATTTACGATACCTATTTTGCCTCCCAGCTGGCATCGCATCGCATCGCATGTTTTAGTCATTGATATATTACTGCATAGCCGTAATATATAAAAAATGTATGTCGATGATCATCATAAAACTATCATACAACTTTTCGTGGAGAATGAAACAAGCTTATGAAATGAATGTATACAAAATTAGCTAGTTTACTAAAAGTAAGCCGAGTGTTTATGATAAGTATGCATGTGTGTATATTTCCATCACCACTTTCTTTTATTACCTACTTTTATCTTTTTAGCAATTTTCCTACTTTATTATCTAATAATTTTTGAAATACCATCACCGTCACCATCACCAGTTTTTATGTAAAAAAATGTATGTACACTTTTCATCCCATTAGCATTGCTTTGTGTAGTACCCAGAAAATTTGCAGATTTTTTTTTTACCTGGAAAATTTGTTTGTTATTGGTTTAATCTCATTTTCCTTTTTTGCAACAACTTATCTCATCCCTGGTCAAAATTTTCAAGTCACGTGACATGGGTTGTTTGGTTTAAAGTTTTTCTCCATTTTAATCAACAATTATCTCTTCGAAGACACCACCTCCATCTTTAGTAGCTTTCCCCTTTGGATTACAAGTTAAATTGTTAATATGTATATTTGTTAGAGTTTATTCCTCTACATTCTAAATCTATTTAAAATTTCATACAAAATAGTCAAAGTGTAAAAAAATGTGAAGAATTTTTTAAAAAGAAGTTTGAGGGGAAATGAAGGAATAAAATGTATAAAAAATGGGACAAGGTACCTTATCCCTCATTATTTATGTGATTCTCTTTAAAAAAAAGTCAACCCTTTGGTTTTTTTACCATCTTCAAAATGCTCAAGTGCTATAATATTGAATATACATAATGTAGTCTGCTTTACACACATGTATGCACCCCTCCATATATAAAAAAAGTATTGTCGTCATCAGATCATGAGACATTGATAAAGTGTGTGAGAATTAGTTGATTCACACAATTTTTCATGTGTCCACCGCAGTAAAGCTGGTTGGTCCCTGATAAAAAAGGGCATCTCTTTTTTTGCTTACGCAACTGAGAATTGGTTGGAAAATGCTCGGAACCATACTAAATATAAACGCTTCCATTTTTTCGATGCATAATACAGCGAGGCTGACTGAGACAAGGTGATATCACAAATGTCTGATTTAACTGTGCAATATTATAGTTGTGTAAAATGCACACTAGACAAAGTTAATCTTTTGATCCTCAATCCTCAACCAGCAGGAAAAAAGAGAGGAATAAAAGAAATGGGGACGAGGAATGGGTAAAGAGATGCACGAAGAAGAAAAAAATCCGTGGCATTTAAAATCTGATGGAGAAAGTGGGAAAGTTAATAAAGCCAAAAACCTAAAAAGCTCCCACTTTCTCTTTCAACTTTTTCAAGTAGCAGCTTTCAAATAATAATGTACAAGCTAGGTATACTGTATGAACGGATTTTTTTATTTTTGTCGAGGGTGTCTCTATATTCGAAAAGCGATCATGTGAAAATGGTGATAGTGGATTTGTGAAG
Organism: Entomobrya nicoleti; assembly: GCA_034695465.1. NCBI lineage: Eukaryota > Metazoa > Arthropoda > Collembola > Entomobryomorpha > Entomobryidae > Entomobrya > Entomobrya nicoleti. Next base: position 15,092 of record JAQFZG010002463.1, read on the forward strand.
AAAAATACTCATTTTCTCCATGCGACTCTATTCCATAAACCCTTTCAATGGAGCTTATCCATCATATTAGGAAAAAAGGTTGGGTGGTTTTTTTCAAATAGAAAATTGTTTCAGACAGAAAAAGCAGTGATATCTGAATTTATGTATTTATTTAGCCATTTTTATTAATTTTTTAATTTATCATTTTAACGTCAACCCTTTTTCTCGATTCTACATTTGCAGCTTTGCTTTTCTCCACATATTTATTCATGGTCGCTTTAAAATAATTTTTAAAGGTGAGTGTACTTTGTCAATGCCATTTTACAAATTAGTACACTGGACAGACAAAGATTGAAAATAGTTATTTTTTTAAATATTTACGATAGGAAAAAGTAGAATAGTTTTGCTTTCATTGAAACAGTTTAGTGTAGAGAGACAAAAGAGGGAAAATAAGATATTATGCATTTACCACCATACACCACTTATATTCCATTGTCAATATTGTATAATGACAGGGTTAAATGGAATGAGGATAAAAAAAAGTATATTAATTTTCGGGTGGTAAAATAATATCTATTTCTATATTTTTGGGCGCCTTGATAAATTATATATGAAATAGAGAGCAGTTTTGTCCAATATGTATATTTACTGATAAACAAACTAATATGTGATAAGAATACTTATATCTTGTTGATTGTTGGCTACTAAAAAAAAGTGTGTGTACTTTGAGAAAATACGTATAAATGGGGAAAATGGGTTATTAGCTCTGGTGGATCAATTCCAATACTGACAAAAGGATTTCTAAAGCCTTGTACACACACACAACCAACAACACTCACCCAAATCTTCAAATCACTTTCTTCCTACTATTTTTACTAGTTATAGTTATGGCTTGAGCAGGGTTGGGCAATTTGTTGTAAAAAAAAGTATTAACAATATTTCATAAAAATATGTAAATAGTCCCTTTTAAAGTAACAGCGAAATATTTAAAACGTTTAAATAATATTTATAATTTAAATTTGAATATATGAATTTTTTAATTTTTAATTTCAATAGAATTCTCGTTTGTAAGAACGTTTTACACGATATTATGAATTTACCAAAGCCTGCACCTTGATTTCTAAAAAATATAGTTTCATCAATTGGGCGTGTTCGCTGGTCTTGTGGGACGAATATGCGGCTTACCTCTCTAACAATACGTTATACTTAACATGTACAGAAACTGATTGAACAGAAAGAAAAAAAGCCTTTTTTATTATAACAACTGAGAATAACCATTTACTGTACTACAGCTAACGTGTTTTTAGTAGGGTGTCACGTGATTGTTGATTGCCTTGTGTCTAGACTATAATCATAGTCATGAACCAAACCGAGCAAACAAAGAGAAAGTAGAAAAAATATATAATAGCCTATTCGAATGGGATCATAAAAAACGACATGCTACACTAACAATAAATAAATCGATTGGATTTT
>JAQFZG010002464.1:0-16542 GCA_034695465.1 Entomobrya nicoleti
TTTTACTGAGAAAATAGCTTCTGAAAACCAGGACTTATGGTTCGTTATGTTAGTAGTAAAACCTTGCATGTTGGTTTAGAGGTGCACGTTACTCATAAGCCTGTAATCCAAATTGAAACCAAATGAATAAGTTGATGACTTTTAAACAATATCTACGAATTTTCTTTTGCATCTACCCGAAATAAACGTTATGACCCAAATTTTTCCGTTCAGATTTGACGAATTTCTTCCAAATATTGGATTTCTTCATTTTCTGAATGATGTCAAGGTAAAATTTCGTGCGTTGAGTTGACTTGCGTTATGGATGCGTTGTTTTTGAACAATACCGTAAACACTATATGCATATTCATGGCATTGTACTTTTAACATTTAAACGACCGGATGTCTGCATTTAGTTAATAGTTCATTTTGTATAGGTTTAATAACTGTTTTATATTCTAAGGTCTAAACAATTTTTTGTTGAAATTCAAGTATGAGTAGATTGGCTAAATTTTTTGTAAACCTAAATTACACCAATGTAAGTAATGAAGTAAACCAATTCGCAATGTTCACTTTGCTAACTTTAGAAAAGAACCGAGGAAATCTTAGCAAATCGTCATGTTTGTCGGCTTTGAAACTAGATTGTGGGATTCAAATATTTGGGAGTTGTTCAAACGAATTGAATTTATGTCGGCTATGTATCGGTATTTTTGTAAGCCTTTGAAATGAACAGATTTGTGACGTTACATTGAAAAATGATTTTATACATTTATTTATTTCAATTGATTGCTTCAAATTGAAAAGACGTCATGTTATTGTACTCTAACAATACCTTAAAATGATTCCGATTGAATATTTTGGGAAATTGCAGGTCTAAATGAAAATAACAGAAGAAAATGTATATGTTTTATGGCAGTGGCGGACATTTTAGAAGGGTTTTAAATTTTTCCTTCACCATCACTCCAAAAAATGGAAACCTGTCGGAAATGTTATATTTATGTTTAATAAAAAAATCTACTAAGTTTATTTATTTGCATCAAATGAGAAAACTTCAAACAATGTAAACATTTAGATCAAAATATTTTTTAAATCACATATATTTCTGAAGCATGGTGGTTTACAATCTCCCTATTACATATTAAAACAATGTATAATTAGCACCAATGTAAATGTAATCACTAAAATTCATACGATATTTGATTTAGATAAATTATACAATTAATAATTATTCAAATTTTACGCCTCGTTTTCCCTCATAATCTCTAGATGTAAAATAAAAATTACAATACATCTTCTCAAAACTAACTGAGTTAAGGGCAACGATCATTCCATTAACAAGCAAATACATTTCATTTTAAAAACTGTATCAAAATAGCTGAAAATTCATTTTGAAAATTAGTGGGTTAGTAGAGAATTCAAACCTAAAAAAAGGCTTGTACTTAACCTACAAATCTGAAACAAAACTATGAAAGGGTTTGTCGTGAAATCATATTTCATTCCTAAGTAAGCTGGACTACTTATGGACCGTGGCCATATGCCTCTTCAGGTCACTTGAATGCGCAAAAGCAGTAAAGCATTTCTCACATTTAAAAGGCCTTTCACCAGTATGAACCCTCATATGACTCACCAGTTCACTCCTATTAACAAACTGCTTGCAACACAAGTTACACTTGTGTTCTTTGATTTTAATATGAACTGCTTTAATGTGCCTCTGCAAATTGCTTCGCTTTAAAAAGGATTTGCTGCATTCGTCACACGTGTAAGGCTTTAAACCACTGTGAGTTTTGATGTGATGTTTTAGATTACCTTTTGTTAAAAACGTTTTCTTACATTGCGGACAGCTATACTGTTTAATGCCCTTGTGAATGTTTTCATGTTCCCTCAGCTTTCCTTTCAGCGAAAACGATTTGTTACAAATACCACAGCGATGTGGCTTCTCTCCAGTATGTCCGTGAATGTGTCTTTTCAGAGAGTGAGCGGAGGCCAGAAACTGTTGACACAAATTGCACTGAATTGACGTTTCTGTCTTGTGAGTGTTCAAGTGGTTTTTGAAGCTATTTTTATATGCGAATGTTTTTCTGCATTGAGTACATTCAAACTCTTGGATTCTACTATGCAGCAACTGATGTGCCTTGAGATTACTTCTTCGGGAAAACAACTTGGAGCAAACGTTACATGAAAAAGACTTTTCACCTGTATGCCATATATTGTGGAGTTTTAGACTGGAAGTGTCCATAAATGTTTTGTCGCACAAATTGCAAAATTGAGGTTTCTCGTTGCAATGTCTGCGATAGTGGTTGAAAAGTTTACTTGTATTAGCTAATTTTTTCTCACAAAATAGGCATTGGTGAATATTAGCATGTATATTGGAATGACGTCGTAAACTAATCCTTGAGCCAAACACTTTTTCACAACCAGAACATTTGAAATCCTCTGCAGCCATTTTAAATGGTTCTTAAGAATCTACGAAGGAAAATATATATGTGTGCAGCCCAGTTTGGGTGAAGTGTGCTGCAGTTTTATGTTTTTAAATGAAATTGAAGCTTAATATCCTGTCACTATACTTTTGAGCTTTATACTAATTTCCAAGTATTAAACCATCTAAACTGATTTACCAATATGTTTGACACAAACTATTTGCTCACAAATTTATCAATTCTGAGTTCTAAATAGTTTGATAAATAAACACTTTTTAGACAATATTTTTAAATTTCACTCTAAAAATATTTGATCAAAATGTCTGGCCTTTTTGAAACAACAATTTGGTGCGCAGGAAAGAATGCAACTAAAGGACTCAACAACGTAAGGCACTGAGAACGATGGAAGCATGTAAACTAGTATATTACACATGCATTTGGGAGAAGAACGATGCCGACGTGCTTGCTTGCATGTTCATATAAATAATACATATTTGGCCACTATGTGCACTATCGCTTCAAATGATCTATTATTTGTACACCTTTTTTGTGCGTATACTTTTTCTGCTGTGTATTTAACCTATTATTAATACTTTGTTTTAGTGCTGGTACATGCAATGTCGATTAGCATCTGTAGTAACGACACAATCCATAAAATACAATGATAAATGTGGTTTCTCCTTGGTATGAATTCGACAGTGGTCGAAATATTTTGAATACTACTGAATGCTTTCTCACAAAATGTACGCTGGTAAACATTAGCGTGTATGTAAGAATGTGCTCGTAAACTATTCCTGGAAGGAAACACTTTGTCACTGGTAGCACATCTGATATGGTTCAATCTACACAATTAAATATGTTCAATAAAATTAGTTCCCAATTGGATGGATATAATAAATGTCTCGTTGATTTTGAATTAGTTTTTTAAAGCTTGATAGCATGTAATCTAACTGAATAAATTACTGTATGATTTTTTAAGTAAAAAAATTAAAGAGATTTATAATATTTTATGCAATCAAGTCCTTTCTTTCAATTCTTTTAAGTCGTTGAAGAGTAATGATAATTTCAAATTAGGGTTTTTAAACTTTACATAGTTTTAGAATGTCAGTTCGAATTAGCTTCGAATCCAACTCACTTTAATAATCACTTCGTTTTTAGACGATCACTGATTTTATTCATAGCAATAAATGTACCGATTCATAGTTCATTGACAAGAACAATACTTACTTTAGATGTACTTGAATATGCGTTTGCAAACGTACTTCGATGACTCTTTTTAGAAAATTATCAGTTCAGGCCAACATATTAGCTCATAAAAACAATATTTGTTTTTCAATAGTTCGTGTTATCGGAGCCAACATAATCAGTTGGTGTTTCCTTGTCGAAAGTTTGGCTTTATTTTGAGAGTACATGCTTTTTAAAGTGTTTGGTTTAATGAAACGTGGTTCCCTCTTTTTATGTCATCAATTTTTACTAACGCATTCGGTATGAAGCATCTTTGTTAACTGATCTCGGAAACATATGGACATACCAGTGATACATTTAATTGCGTAATTTTGTCTGAATATGTAAGAAATAAATATACTAAATGGCTTACTAATTAAATTTAGACCTTTAATATTTACTAATACCATATAAAATTATTCAGTATGAATTTTCCAGCCTCCGTCCAATAATTTCGTGAGATTCGAGCATTTTGTGTGCGGACATAATCCATTTCCGGGTATTTTTGAATACACCAGTGTACTGGTAAACCCGTTTATATAATAAACCAGCGATACTTATTGCATTACGTAAGTAATCATGTCAACCATGCATGCAAAAAAAAATCATCTAAAACCGAGAATAAAACCAAAAAGTAAAATAAAATACAAAAGGAACATTTCAGTAAGAAATATTTCTGCATGCATCGTGTCTTGCTATTTTGGAACCTGTAAATTCTCGATCACACGTGCAGCCACTCTTGTCTTTCAAACTATTTCCATGGATAAAGTTAAACTAAAATGTACATGACTATTTTTATGGACCATCAGGTATTCACTAACCAACCGTTTTGTAGCACAAGCATTAACCAAAACATAAAAGCTTCGTCTCCACGTACTATCTACTTTAAATGAATATGCAGTAAATGGGCACTGCCGTTCCTAAAACAATTACAGTAATCAATAGAGCATTGTACAAAAAGGCAAGCAAGTAAAACATTGTAAGCAGCTTAAAAGCATAGAATAAATTTCCCGACATCGAGAGTACCTGTACTTGCACAGCAAGTGTTTATACACAATACAGTACAAATGTGTACAAATACAACTTCGTAATCCCAATATGTACTTTGTATGCAAATGAACTTGCATGTCGGCACGTAGGCATCATTCTTTCCAAAATAATTGCTAAGTAAAGTAAAAACGTCACAATCTCTAAGATTCTCGTTACGTTTCCCCTTTGGTTCGTTTCACTCTTTCTGTAGGGTTCATAAACAAGTATGTTTCTGAAGCATTGCTTAACACAGTAAATAGAAATACTGTTTCCAATTCAAACAGTTATCCAGAGCGTCATTAAGTCAATTATTTTTGAAGTTCTATAAAAAACTGTTTAGTGTCAGCACAAAAAATAAAGTTAAAATAACTGGATTCTTTGGTATCCAGAAAAAAATCAAAATTATAACCTCCTTGATAAATTATTCAATTAAATTAAATCAAAATTAAAGTTTAGGTGTTAGTTTAGTCTGTGTTAGGTTGGTTTAAGTCATTCTTAAAGGTTCTACGAGTTTCTTGTAGACTAATTCAAAATGACTGAAATGAAGTTTAAATGTGCTATCTGTGAGAATTTCTTTAGTTCAAGGAAGAGTTTAAGACGACATTCAAAAATCCATGCCAATATTTACCAATGCTTATTTTGTGGCAACGCATTGTATAGTGCGGCTAACCTTTTCGACCACTACCGTGCTCATATCAACGAGAAACCACACTTTTGTAATTTGTGTGACAAAACATTTACAAAGGTTACCACATTCAAATTACACATTGGAAGGCATACAGGCGAAAAGCCTTTTTCATGCAACGTTTGCCTAAGGTCGTTCTCTGACAGAAGTAATCTCAAGAGACATCAGCTGCTGCACGATGGAATCTTTGATTTTAAATGCAAACATTGCAAAAAAACATTTGCTCGCAAGAGTAGCTTGGAAAGACATGTGAACACACATAAAACTATAACGCCATTTCAGTGCAATTTGTGTCACCGGTTTCTGGGATCAGCTCAAGCTCTGAAAATACATATTCATGTGCATACTGGAGAAAAGCCGCATCGTTGTGATATTTGTAACAAATCATTTGCACAGAAACATGATTTAAAAATTCATGAAAACAGCCACAATGACAATAAACAGTACAGATGTATGCTGTGTCGCCAAGATTTTAATAGCAAAGGTAATTTAGTTGAGCACCAGATAGTTCACGACAGTTTAAAATCGTACAAGTGTGATACATGCAAGAAGTCATTTGCCCAGCGAAGATACTTGCAGAGGCACATCAAAGCAATTCATAATAAAATCAAGGAGCACAAATGTAATTTGTGCGGCAAACAGTTTGCTCAAGGTACTGAATTAGTTAGCCATGTGAGAGTACATACGGGTGAAAAGCCTTTTAAATGTGGGAAGTGCTTCACTACTTTTTCACATCCAAACAACCTGAAAAGGCACATGGCCACAATTCATAAATGAGCAAGCTTCTATGGGATCCACTGAAATTATTTTGGAAAACGTTATTATGGAAATAATGTTCAACTAGAGATCCACGGAGAAAATCCAGTTCAAAATGTAAACAATCTTGATACGACTTGTGTAAAATTCCAACAACATGCCATGATTAGCTAATGAATGTTTAATTAAAAAACTGGGTTTAACTTTAATCCCGTATAAATTTGAATCATATAGAATGTGAATGATACATGTTTCGCGTATAAAAAATAATTTAAAATATAGTATTTCAGAGCAAAGTCACATTATAATGTAAAAAATAGGTTTATTTTCAAATAAATTAGCCAAGCAGATTACTAATGTTTGTTTTAATTACAATCCACGACTTGTTTTTTGGTATTTATGATGGTTGATGACTGTATAAAATATAACATTTACCAAACTTCATTTACTCTTAGTTTTTATTGCACAGTACAAATTTCATTCTTTTTGTGAAGGTAGTGACAATGATTTTAGTAGTAGTCAAAAGCAGTAGTCTCATGACGCATCAATTGCTGCACAGTGGAGTCCAGAAATTTAAATGCACTCTCTGCAACAAAACTTTTGTTCAGAAATGTCATTTGGGAAGACACTTGAACACACATAAAACAGAAACTTCGTTTCAGTGCAACTTATGTCAATGATATCTGGGATCCTCTTCTGCTCTGAAAATACACATTTACGCGCATACTGGAGAGAAGCCTTATCGTTGCAATATTTGTGACAAAGTTTTCGCACACAAAGGAGATTTAAAAATGAAAAATGCATGAAAACTTCCACAGTAACAAGTACAGTCGTACGGACTGTTTTAGTTAAATCAATCTTTCAGTTCTACAGAGTCGAAGATTTATGATGTCTTGCTAAACACACTTCCGAGTCAGCGTTCATAGCACAAATATATTTCAGAAGTTCTTTCAAAGCTAAAAGTATCACTATTTGTATTCAAGAATTGTTGAGTGTGACGATAAGTTAGTAAATCAATTCAGGTTGAATCTTCGCTCCATAAAAATTCCAATGTTCAAAGTCACGGGAATTGTTTGAAATACATTTAAAATCTTTAAACGTTAAGGAGTCAATTTATCCCATTCAGAACTTTTTTTTACATAATAATGTTTGAATTGTTTGGTCGGTTTTGTACATATTTAAGGGATAGTTTAAGATCACATTACAATATCCACGCTAATTATAACCAATGTATATTTTGTAAGATGGTAATAAAGCATAATAGCAGCCTTTTTGAGCACTATCGTATGCATACTAATGAGAAAGCATACACTTGTGATTTGTGCGACAAAACATTTACAAAAAATTCGGTCAGAAAAGACACATTAAATCTCATACAGGCGAAAAGGTTTTTTCATGCAACGATTGTCAAAGATCATTCGTTCAAACGTTCTCCGCAAACTTTTGTTTCAAACCATAAAAAGTCAGAGCACCATTGTAAATGCAAGAACACAAGTGAATAATTATTAGAATGGAGATAATTGCTCATTTTAAACACTCACTTTATGTAACTTGTACATGTTGAGTTAGTGGAACGAGCTTGCATTGGTACTCAAAACTTGAGAGGTGATCGAAACACTTGAAGCATCAACACAATAAATATTTTGTTTACTAGATTCAGCCATACAAAATAAATGATAAGTGAGTAGCAGAGAATGGAGGAGCAGCTATTGTCCAGTTGTGCTCAAACATGCTACATTGGTGTATATACTGCTAGCAAGACATATAGCTGGTCAAGCAACGCGTCTCGCACAGCTCAATTGCAACCTGGGCCCTACTTTGAAAACTGAAGCCTATCGAGGTGGTATGGATTTGTACGTAGCCTTTTTCTCAAAGCAGGGCCCAGTGTGCAAGTCTCCTTCTCAATGCAGCAATGGTGCTTTGCTTGTCAGTGTTGAGTAAGCTTATATGCTAGATGCTATTCTAAGTGCTTCTCACATTCAACCAGCAAAAAAATCCAACACTTTTCTTTTACCATCCTTTTATACTTTATTTTAATAGCACACCAACTAAATGACTAGCTGTTAGCCCTCACAATGATTTTTAACCTGCTAGGTTTAGTGACTGAAATACATCACATCCAATTCGTACTCCGTTTACTCTAACTGGCTAAATTAGAAGTAAACGCATTTTATTAAATATTTCGGTATAGTTTACATTAGAAATATAAATGTTTTGATGAGAACTTATTAAATGAGCATGATGTATTGAAAATTGAGTCGTATGATCTTAATTAATGTAAGACAGACTGAACGAAAAGCATTACAATAGAATTAAGCACAATTAAATTTGTGTTAAGTATTTAAATAGTATTTAAACTGTTCTTCAATTTATTGTTGTAGAATACGGATCAAAATAAAAGCTAAGTTCCCAATATGATTTTTATAAATAAATATTTGATATAGTTTAGAGGTCCAATTAGAACATGTATTTTCACTTACGAGACGACGAGAAACAGAGAATACAAAAAATACTAGAGAAGGAAACCAGAGTAATATAATGCATACCTCGTAGGCAAAATAATTACTTAAAAGACAATAAGTCGTTCCATGATTTAAGAGTGAAATAAGAAGTTGTTTTATTAAAAATATTATAAATTAACACAAACTTCAACTTTGTGAATAGACATTATGCTTCGGTGAATAAATGAACACCGTGTGAAGAATTGTATCGTACATGAAAAAATCGCTCGAAATTATACTCTTGATGGTAACCTAACAAAAGTTTGCTAAAGGTAATATGTTAAACTATCCTCAACTATCATGAACACAAAATTACAATTCGTGGATAGTATTTAAATATATAATACATTAACAATTTGCTTGTGTTATTTATTTGATGAAAACGGTTAGTTAATTATATTACAATAGAACACTAAGTCCATAATGTGAAATGCGTGCACAAATGTAACACTTTCAGTAGGATATTTGAAACTTTCTAATATATTATAAAACGGGAGCATTCAAATTTGAAATATACGTTGAAAACAAGAAGCCATTCAATTTGAACTAAACTACTTATTTAAACATTAATTGGTTATTTATTAACCAAAACATAGTGCTGGAAAGTTTCCCTAGTTATATCCAAAACACTAACAACATTGTACTTTAATATTTGGGTAGACCCCCACTCGTAACATTTATTTCACATATTTTTCCAGCCAAAACTAACAATAAGTTTATTCTCGGCTTGCTCACTTGTGAAAGGAGGTCATATGTCTGCTCAGGTTACTTGATTTCGCAAAAGCTCTGAAGCATTTCTTACACTTAAAAGGCTTTTCACCTGTATGAACTCTCATATGACTAATTAATTCACTATTTTCACTAAATTGTTGGTCACACAAATTGCATTTGTGCTCCCTGATTTTTTGATGAACAGCTTTAATGTGTCTCTGCAACTTTGATCGGAATGTAAATGATTTCCTGCATTCTCCACAAGTGAACGCTTTTAAACCACTGTGAACTATCATGTGTTGAGCTAAATTTTCTTTGTCTAAAAATAGTTTGTGGCACTGCAGACAGCTATACTTTTCCCTTAAATAGTGGATGTTTTGATGTATTTTCAAAGTTTTTTTCTGAGTAAAAGATTTGTTGCAAATATCACAACGATGTTGCTTCTCGCCAGTATGCCAGTGAATGTGTGTTTTCAGTGATTGAGCAGATCCGAGGAACTGATTACAGAGATTGCACTGAAACGGAGTTTCTGTTTTATGTGTGTTCGAATGTTTTTCCAAATTAGCTTTATTAACAAATGTTTTGTTGCAGTGAGTACATCTGAACTGTCGGACTGCACTATGCATCAACTGGTGTCTCATTAGAGAATTTCTTTGAGAGAACGACTTCCGACAAACGTCACAAGAAAATGCTTTTTCACCTGTATGAGTTCTAATGTGAATTCTCAAATTGGAAGTTTGTAGAAATGTTTTGTCACACAAATTGCAAAAGTATGGTTTTTCAGTAGTATGCATACAATAATGCCTCTTGAGCCCATAGCCACTACTAAATACTTTCTGACAAAACAGGCATTGATGAACGTTAGCATGCACACTCTTTTTTGCAGCCATTTTTGTTGCTACTAAATAACTTTTCATGAAAATAAAACAATTTAATTTACTTAAAGCCAGATTCAAATGATATTAATTGACACCTGCCTATTTGATGTTTTAAATTTATTTCGAATTAAAAAGCTTGGAACGGAACATTTGCACTTGTTCTGGAATTAATTTCATTTAAACAATATAAATTAATTATTATTTGTTCTGACACCAAACAATTAACTTGACTTGGTTAATTTTTAGTTAGTCTACATTTGAAAAAGACTCTTAAAACTTGACATACAGACATACTTGACTGTGGCCCTCTTTTCAACTCTATATTCACTTCGAATTCTACTAAACCACTAAGAAAAACAAAACGCAGAGTAACGAGAATGTGTGATGCAGCTCTTAGATACAAATGCTACTTATAGGCTGAAAAATCCAAAGGGTAACGTAACGAGAACCTTGAAAGCATGTGATGTGATTTTTACTTAACTTGTATTTTGAAAAGACCGGTGCTGACGTGTGTACATACAAGATATTTGGCTTCTGAGTGTACTACCAACTAGTGTTCGTGTGCACATTTCGCTATTGGCTAATACTATGTTTTATGGATATGCATGTACGTGAAGTGTGGCATTAGCGTACCAGATATTATAATTTTTTTGTACTTGGATTACAAGCTAAAAAATTGCCTAGACTCCTCCAAATTTGGTTGCCATTTAAACTGCGAAAAATAAATAGACTGACCATTAACTATGAAAGTCACATTCTTCAGTAAAAACGATTTTGTAGTTTTATTTTATAATTACGCTTCCAAAGCCAAACTACTTGTAAGTTTTTATTAAGCTTGCTTATAAACCTGACATATTTTTATTTATTTACACCAAAATGTTTTCTTTTTGTTTTACTAACAAATTTGAACGGCAACATCACTACAAAAGAAATTTTATCGCAATGCTCTCAGACATAAAACATACGTGTGTACTACTCAACCTCAACCATAGTGAGCGCCAACACTAGTCATAATATTCATCCATAAAAATAAAGCATCAAAAATCTATGCAGTTCATTTATTGGTACAAACTAAAAAAAATTATTGTAACCTTACAAATCGCATATTAAATTTAATATATGGGATATTGCAATAAGTTATACTAGATACTTTTTAATTAGCATTAAGACATAAAATCGATGAAAACAGGTGATCTTAACTAAGCTCGAATAAAATAATTGAACATTTTAGTGCTTCTTTAGAAATAGTAAAATGTTTTATGCAAAATCTTAAACTAAACTTAAACCGATTAAATTTGAGTTTATGGTAAACTTGCTCACTTATGGCATATCGCCGTATGCCTTCTGAGGTTAGATAAATGGGAAAACGCTGTGGAACATTTCCCACATTTGAAAGGTTTTTTGTATGTATGAACTGTCACTTGATTTGGTAATTCAGCATGGGTAACAAACTCAAAGACACTTCGTTTGCAATATGTATTACTTTGAAGTAAAGGACACGAACATATGAAACAATCCATCTCGTCATTATAGGATTGCAAGAATTAATCAGTTAAAAGTTCAAACTGCGAAATAAATTTTAAAGCTAATGAACTTGTGTTTTGTTTTTGTTGAACCAGATGTGGTTCATTCCGTTTATTCATACACTTTAACAAGTCACACTGCATTTTTAAATAATATAGTTGTTCTAGTTTGTGAATGAGCATGTATACCTGTTAATAGCAGAGCAATATCACCTGAGCAGGAGTTTTTGGAGCAATGTAAATAAAAGAGAGCTGGTTTTGATGCGCATATAAATGTATGGTAATCCAAATTAAAACTAATAAATGCAATTGTGACTGGAGTACAACGTCTGCATGATGTCGGTGCATGCCAAAGGCTTTATGCCATTATATTAGAGAGAACATTCAAAATATAGGTGTGGAGCCAAATATACAGTATGGTCAGTATGTGTACGAGCGTGCATTTCAGCACGTAGACATCGCCTTCCTCAGAAAAAGAAAAACATTACATTTATTCTGCTGATGTGGTTTATAATTACTGCGCACGTTTGAGTTCCACGTTATACTCAAGCTAATAATCCAATTTAATGAACATCCTTTGGGAACATGTACTTGTGTGAACATAGAAAAATACATTTTGTACAAATAAATGTTCATCTGGATCAATCGTGCACTCTAAGAGCGACATATCTAGTTTGAGTATGAAATTGCAAGCCTGTACGCAGGTATCCTTTTTCCTATATTGTAATTGAGTAGGCTCAAAATTTTCTACACTCTTGTCAGTTAAGGTTTTTACTTCAATCTACTTTTTCTTCTTTTAATACATACAAAAAGAAAGTTAATAAAACACAGTAAATTACTCAGTCCGATATCATCTGTTGTATAACAGAAAACTCAAAATTTCTACAAGAAACTAAATGTACTTGGGGTTTTGCACTAAAAAGTTATATATCAGACAACGTATCAGTAAATATCAATACTTAGATTATGTGGTAATTAACAATAAAAATCGGTTAGATTACATGATATTAAGCTTAAAACAAATATTTTTAAATTCAAAAGGCCTCGAGGCGTTTATTTTATCCATCCTATTGTGAACTATTTTTATTGAACATAATTGTGTAGTTTGGACAATATAGAATGGCTGTAGAGAAATTTAAATGTGCTACTTGTGACAAAGTGTTTGCTTCCAGCAATAGTTTACGAGCACATTCATACATACACAATAATGTACACCAATGTCTGTTTTGCGAGAAAGCATTCGGTAGTGGTCAAAATCTTTTTGACCACTATCGAAGTCATACTAAGGAGAAATCACACTTTTGCAAGTTGTGTGACGACACATTTACAAATGCTTCGCATTTAAAATCCCACATCAGATCTCATACAGGCGAAAAACCTTTCTCATGCAAAGTTTGCCAAAGGTCATTCTCAAGAACACATCATCTTCGGACACATGTGCTGCTTCATGGTGGAAACCAAAAATTAACTGTACTCAATGCGCAAAAACATTTGCTCGGAAAAATCATCTGGAAAGCCACTTGAATACCCATGAAACAGAAACATCTTTTCAGTGCAAATTATGTCAACAGTTTCTGGGATCAGCCACAGCTTTGAAAAGGCATATTCACGGACATACTGGAGAGAAACCATTTTGTTGTAATACTTGTAACAAATCATTCGCACTGAGTGGATATTTGAAATTACATCAGAGGATCCACAATGAAAGTGAGATGTATGGATGCACTTTATGTCACAAAAGTTTGTCAACAAAAAGTAATCTAAAGCAGCACATGAAAGTTCACAGTGGTTTAAAAAGCTTCGAATGTGCAGAATGCATCATGTCATTTGCTCGGCGAGCACATCTACAGAGCCACATTAAAGCAGTTCATAATAAAATCAAGGAGCACAAATGTAATATGTGTTTCAGGCTGTTTGCCTTTCGTGCTGGATTAACAAGTCATATGAGAGTTCACACTGGAGAGAAACCTTTCAAATGTGAGATGTGCTGCACCACTTATGCGAGTTCTAGCAACCTGAGAAGGCATAAGGCTGCAATTCATAATTGAGCAAGCTTCTATGAGGACCACAGAAATTATTTTGGAAAACCTTATAATAAAAGTAATTTTCAACTGGTGATGCCCGGAGAAAGTTCAGTGTAAAATATAAAATGACTTAGCTTTGCCTGGAAAACGTTATAAAACAAAAGTTGCAAGTGGAAGCAAGGTAAATATTAAAGTACAATGTTAATGCCTAAAATATAACAAGTGAAATTTTCCAGCAGAATATCCTGGTTAATGTATCACTAATTAATGATGAAATATCATTACTTCATATGTGTCATATCATTACTTTGTAAAATATAAACCTGACTATTTTATACATTTCTCAAACACCACCTAAAAACTAATTTACAAAAATTTACGAAATTTCATTCAAAGTTTTGTATCATAAATTTTTCATTCATGTAACATTGGTAAAAATGAAATATTTATTATGTGCTGTATGCTTAAATTTAATGTTAGTATAACATTTGATTATTGAAATTAATGAGCGATTTAATTTATGTTTCTTAACCCAATTAAATTTTAGTTCACCTTGAGATTTTCCTTTCCTTCAGAATTTAGACAACAAGCTTAATATTTAGATATGTATACCTTTAATACTTAGTTTTAGCAAGCCGAATAATCATATAATATATATACATAATAATATATCATCAACTTTACAATTCAAAAATATTGCATTGGATTTTCTATTATCGGATTTTTAGAAACAAATCATAGTCACAACGTTGGTAAACTTGCATTGCTAATAACACATCAAACGTTTTGTAACAGGGATTACTAAAATAACTAAAGCGAATAACAGATCCAATTACGCAAACTGCATCAACAAAACCGCAAGCACTATTATACATTCACACGAGCCAAAAGTAAACCCATCTATCCGCAACTCCGTAATTGAAGCAAATTTGTTAAACTTAAATATAAATAAACGTATCATTTATACGTTTATTACATTTAAATAAAAATAAACGTTTTATCTTTAAGTTAATTAAATTTAAATAAAAATAAACGTTTTATTTAAATGTGGCGCCAACAAAATCGTCTAATGAGCAATTGTGTTGCTTGTTTAATTTTTTTTTGGCTAGTAAGCTAATTATTATTTTTGCAAAGTGAAATGTTGATGGTTAATATATTAATTTCTAACCGTTTAAAATTAGACAGTACTGTTTTAATGTGTCAGCTTTTAAGAGTAAAGTTTGTGTTTTTAGCCTGTTTATGTCTGCCATAAGATTTTTTAGTGTTTAATTTTAAGTTATTATTGATTTGAATATGTAGCTTTTAATATTATTTTTCATATAATTTTTAGCCTCCCTTATCCAGTTATGGTATGTGACAAACTATTTCTGAGAATACATAAATAATTTCAGATTGAATTTTTTTTATTTTAGAAAAGGCAAGACAAGAAAAGAACTTCGAGACCGAATTCGGTGGGTTATTATATAATACTTATAAATTGTAATATATATGAAATATTTAAAATATATTAAAGCAACACTGCAGTGCACTGAAAAGTGAACACAGAGCAGATGGCACTACTATCAAAGTTGTTACGGGCCAATGAGAACAACATAAAGCGAAGCAGATGCTGACGCACATGCTCACTGCACACAAACCTGAACACAGGACAGAGGCCGTGGATGGACTTGCAAGTTCATCCAGACTTTCTCGAGAAGGCCACGATGGAGAGTAGAGGATGTCGCAGAGCTGCAGCCACCAAAGCCTGGATGAACCTGCAAGTTTCGCACGCCATCTACACTACAAGCAGAGTGGGAGCTGTGGAGGCTAGCAAGCTGATATCCTCGGTGCTTGTTTATGGGGGTTTGGGTAGGGATGATGATGTGTGTTGTTCAGATAGGGCAAAGCACACAGTGTTATATTGCAATTTTTTGCGTCAAGATATCAACACCCTCTGAGTTTTAAGTATGCTAAAAAAATACGTATTTGTATGTGCGAGTATAGGGAATAATTATTGTGGGTAACTATGATACTATTTCTTTGATTTCATTAAGTTAATGCGAATTTTTAAAATCATTTATATTAAATACATCAGCAACTGACCAACCCTGATTTTCTGATGATGTCATAGTTTCGAAAAAAAATTCAAATTTACTTTTCGACCTAAACTCCGCAACTTCCGCAATAGGAGTTTAGCATTTCGAAATCTACAATATCTAAAGTACCAGAAACTGTCGTCACTGACTGCGGAATGTTCGGAACTAACGATTTACGGCGTTTTCAAAAGTTCGAGATTTTTTTCGTTTTTTGCTAATAACTACTAAAGTACGTGCTCAATCGACATGAAATTTTGTACACTTTTGCTACTTTCTGTGTACGTCATTCCTACAGCAAGAGTTTTTAAAATTTCAAATCACCTGATATTTAAAAAAAATAATTTTAAATTTTTCGACTCTTCAACTTTGACCTGATCTAACAGGTACCAGAAATTTGCCTGCATGGCATGCAGCATATATATCGTCACCAAATTTAATGCTCTATAACAAACTTAAAACTCAGGGGGTGTTGATATCTTGACGCAAAAAATTGCCATATGACACTGTGTGCAAAGTAAGAAGCAATAACTGATGCAGTTAGTTGGTAGTGGATTTCTGTGAGGACAAGGGGGGCGGAATATGTTATAAGTTGGTGATACTTCCTCAAACCATTACACCACCACTATTAACATAATAGCCAACTAAAAAATTGATTAATAGTGATAGTCTCAAGTTGGTAATTATTTTAGTTTGTGGCCTACGTAAATAAAAAACAGTTTGAAATGTTGTTTGACTGCTCA
>JAQFZG010002465.1:0-16537 GCA_034695465.1 Entomobrya nicoleti
TAACCCGTAGTCTTAAACTTTACTCCACCCTCGGAGTGGAGTATTGTGGAGTAAAGCACAGCGCAGCAACTGCTGTTCTTGCTTGATATGTCCAAACATGAATGTTTTTTGTTTTCATTCGACATTTTAATATTTGGAATCTAAAATATATAATATTTGGATACAAAAAGTAATGGAATTCATTACCATTAATTGCTATGCACTTTATGGTTAAAATAGGGTCCTCAACCAACCTCGATTAAAGTATAAATTTTTAACCTTTTAACCGATAAACTTGCAGACTTCGACTTCGCTTGAGTTGACCCATTATGATTTTATGAAACAGTTTTTAGCCTATTATATTACGAAACCTTTACTTACCATTATGGTATTAATATAACTGTTTTTCGTCCTATCAAAAGTAAGGTCAATTTACTTAAAAATTGTAACGTTAATGTCTTCTAAGCTATTAATTTTAATACAACGTAATCTGTCGTTAGGGTTAAAATTCACCGTTTATCTAAAAGTCAGGCTTTTAGACCGTAAATAATGAACAATGACTTTAAAATGTAGAAAATCTATTTAAAACAAATCTGTGTTAGTGCATTTACTACATGTTCATTTCAATACTCGATTTACCTATAACTACTTATGATTATAACTAGACTATAATTAAATTGGATTAAATTAAATGCATATATTAAATCGTATAAGAATAGTTAATACAAATAACGATAATGTTAAATAATACAACTTATCCAACACTATAACTTTATCAATTTAACTTAAATTCTATACCATTTTCCACTAGCTTACATTTACATGCTATGCGAATTGCATATGTTCAAACTAAGATACCTTGTTTTTCTTAATACATTGGAGCTAGCATACTTGATAATTTTTACAAAAGCACCAAACTAATCATTTGATCGATACAAAACTGCTCTACAGTCAATGGAGTCAAAGGCTCTGCAAAATTTGTACTGCCGATGTAAACCCTCACAATTTGACAGGATTTTAGGAAACGTCTAAACCACGGAGATGGTTGTGCCACACCTTTGTTGTCCTTACCGGCCTTGAGTTTTATTTCCAAAACATATTCCGATGCTGTAAATACATCGGCCAAACTTGAATACATGTATACAACTATAACTAAAGTATTTGCCCCGGCCACAAAAAATATAATAAGCATTGGCAGAGGTAGCTGGAAACCTAGCTTAAGACAACCATACCAACTTATAGTTTGAATGCAAATTGCTGCAAAAAGCATAACGGCCATCACGCTGCAATACAGTCTCCGGAATTCCGTGGACATTACCTCAATTTCTCTGTACATTAGACAGGTTTGCCAATTGTCTTTCCCATTTCTGGTCAAACATTCGCTTATTTTCTCGCCAGCCTCTAGTATGTAGTTTTTCATGCAATAACTCTTGAGCAGTACAACAAGCGTACAATAGAAGTAAGCTCCATGTAAGACCAAACACCATATGAAAAACGATACACAAAATACCAGTAATTTTGTCCAGATTTCATAAAGCGACCAAGTTGCTTCCAAATCTGTTCCAAATTGACCTCCACATTGAGTGTCGACAATCCAATAGCCTCCCAAAATTGAGGGTAAGCATGGGTTTCGAATCACGTCCGAATAGTAACAGATGGGTACAGCAATACTCGAATATGCCATGATTTTCAATACTGTCCTGATGCCTTTACCACCATTTGAATTCCTGGCTTTACCTTCAAAAAATAACATTTAGAACTTTCTCGTTAATACTTTGGTGGATAAATATATTCTATTACCTGTTCTGTGTCTTTCAAACATCAGCATTCCATTCAAATATGAAACAACGAGATCCGACTTCAAATAAAAAATGGCGCATGTATAAGTGAACGTTGCGAAACAGCAGAAGACAAACATGCTGTGTAGTTGGATAAAAATGTTTGTTCTCTTCCATGTCCATATTATCTGCAGAAAGGTAAGAAAAACAAGAATGGAAACTGAGAGTAGTCGGATTTGGTATATTTTATGCTTCCTTTTAGATTTTAATTGGAAACAATTTTGTTTGCTGTTCCACTGGAATAGTAAAGTGCCAAATATGTCGGCCCATTTTATGTACTCTATTAGAGCTTCTAGAAGATTTTCATTCGAAAGCATTTTTGGATATGTTCATCGTTTAGTGTCTATGATTCAAATGAATGTCACCTTAGTTTTGTGTGAGCTTATTTGCAGCAGTTCATATTTTATTCGTTAATGTTTTAGACTTAGATATATTAATCAATAAGAGAGCGGCAACGCATTAGATTAAATGATCGAAGGGTTCATTATGGTCAAATTTTTAGAACAGAATTACATAGCCAATTTCATAAAATGTATGTTAACAGGTAGCAGTCCATGTAAGTAAAACAGAATTTATGTTATTCTTTTTTGCCAACCATGTAATAACAGAAACACTTATGTTTCATAAGCATGCTATGAATTATCCGTGGAAAAAACCACGCGTATTAAAATATACATTAAGGTTATAATGATTGGTAATTTGTTTGCTTTAGTCACTAAAAAGGACAAGAAGTCAAACAAGCCAACCTGCTAGAAAACCGATGTAAATTGTATGACCGACAGAAGGCCGCTTGTGATAATTTTATAACTGCCTGTCGGTCAAATAATAATTATGTACTCAAATAGTCACATAAGTCATACTCATGAAAATTGATTTGATTTCCAAATTATGATAGTATATGTTGAACAACACGTAATACTTTAATTAGGCATGTTAACGTAATGCCCAAGTAATAACGCAATTTTACTTAAATTTGATAATGTAAAATTGCAATTTGTCTCAATTTTGATATTGTAACCACGCCAAATTTGGGGCTATTTATTATCTCAAAATGCCCGCCGTAAAATTCTGATCATTTTGATATTTGAATTTCAACCTTTGCACTATTACTTCTAAAAAAATTACAACGTTCCATTCTCAAAATCGCGATATTTCATGATCGAATGTGCGTAAATTTTGCGTTATGGCTTTGGCATTTGACCTTAACACTGTTATTTAACTAGGTGGACCATTTTATATTATTCAAACTTGTTACAATAAATATACTATGAAATGCCTGCGGCCAAAACGACGGATTATATAAAACATTTAGGTTATAATAAGTGGAATTGTTTGCTTTAGTTACTAAAAAAGACAAAAAGTCAAACAAGTTAACCTGCTAAAAAACCGATGTAAATTATTGGACAGAGAGAAGGCTACTTGTTATAATTGTATAGCTGCCTGTCGATCGATTAATAATTATGTACTCTGAAGATGACCTTCTACGTGAGAAGCTTTACTACATGCAAAATTATCCAGCTCATTTTTGTCGGCAATCGTGATATATTTATATATATCTTTTGTCCGTTATTCCTTTTTTACCATTATCAAATTCACTTACATACGGCATAGAAACGATGTTCAAAGGTGAATTTTTGTTTACACAATGAGATATATAACTTGCCATTAAAATACATATTTCATCAAAAATTAACTTATTTTCATGCAAACTTAGCTAAACGCAAGGAAAAGTAAATGTGAATTATATGTTTTTGGCCACTATGTAGTTAAATAGCTGACCTAAAACGAGATAGCCATACACTAATGCCATAAATTTTAGATCCCATTATTTTACAAGTTCCTGACAAACAGTAGAAATTAGCAAAACTGTAAGCTACCAAATTATTGTAGCAAAAAATATATTTATACTAATAAACTTTTCATGAAGTATTCGAAAGGTACAAGATTTGTCGCTACATGCTTGTTCTTATATTAAATATTTTGTATGCAAATGTAGTTACTTCTAATGAACCTGGAACTAATATATTACAAAAGACCCTAAATAAATCGCATGCTTAAGATACACATAATTCGGATTTATAAATTTTATTTAGGGTCGAATTGGGCACAAACCAAACTCACGATCAATATTATAATTAGATTAAAAACACTGTTACAGCCTAAGTGATATATCAATTTACATGTCGATGTGTTTGGGCTATACTTCGTGCTAGGATTGTGGTAAATCATATGCATTTTCAGAAACATTTGCATGTAATCCATTAATTGTCTAATAGCATCAAACTAATAGTTTGATCAATAGCTATTTAATTTTAAAAAATATGAAATAAAGGAGCAAAGAAACCTTCCGGTGGATTTAAAAATAATTCAGGAAAACTAGAGGCAGACATATGTTTCAAGTAATTACTGAGACAATTAGTTTGGACGACATCGATAATTTCCCCATAATATTTCCCTTGTCTGCGGCTAGAAAAATCCTGGATAAGCCATTTTCACTGGTTTGTCGACATACATGAGTACCTCCAATTTGCTTGATAGTATTTTAAAAATCTACGTTTCTAAGTAGCTTATTGAGTGTCTGTATAGACATATGGTACTATGCTTCATATTGGCATTACTTTATTTTGTAATCTGCTAACGAATTGAACATTAAATATTAACCTTACATATCCCACGCTAATGAGATTTTGTTTTTGCTTCAAAAACTTCAATACATTATTAAGTTTGAAAGCCATGCTATAATGAAATCGTTTCTGTTTTTGTTCTCCGAATTGAAAGTGTCGACGTAAGGTATGTAATTGGAAAAAAATATTTGCGCAGTTTTTTGACCAACTGTTTGTAGTTTTTTTATGCCAAATTTCTGTACAGAAAAATAATTTTAACTACGATATAAGTATGTATTTTATGTAAGTGTGCTGAAGACCATGCCTTGCAGTATCCAAGGGGGAATCTAAAGAATGGTTTATACAGCTGCCATATTCATCATATGGTGATTAATGTAGTGCTACGACCAGTTCTCCTTTTAAAATTCATCTTCTTGTACCTTCTTTATAGCAGATAATTGGTCACCGCTTTCAGTATATGTGCGTAGGTGTAAAAATTAATGAAATTATATTCGAGCATAAAAAATAATCATAAATGCAAACATGCTTCAAAAAACAAACACTGGTGAACTAGTTTTAGAGGAACCTTAATTATGTAAAACATTTAAACATTTGGTGTTTCAATATTTTTGCTTTTAGAGATTTTTATTTTAGCTTGAACAGTTTAATTTTTATGTGGCCGCCTGTCCGGCCATTAAAGTCATATTTAAATTATTTTGTTTGTAACAAATTTTACTATAAAACAAATACATACAACTACAATCGTCAGTTGAATTACCCCTTTACATTATACAATACATTGTATCGATCTGATTTCAATTGCCTATAGTTAAGTACCATTATGGATTTGTTAATTAGTAGATTTAAACTGTGAAATAGCAAATAAATTATGTATAGGATCCTCGTGGAAATGTATTTCACCTTTTGGACAAACCATTATTCCCAGAAGTTTTATATCTATGTCTTTAGGCAAATCCATTATGAATGTCTTAAGTGCAATGTCTCATGTTATCAAATTCTTATAAGTAGAAAGAGTTAATGTAGCTCAAGATAAATCATCAGTGACTTTAATTTGGAGTTGATAATATAAACTTAAAACAGGCCAATCCTCAGTTTAAACAATTTATCTTAACATATTTTCATTTTTCCTATTTCTTATGTGTTCAAATAAAAGATAAACTATTATTGAAATTACAACATATGCGTCGCAAGGCCTAATTAGCAACTCCGAATTCCCATCATAATCAATTTTATTAAGTCTTAATATGCAGTCTTGTACGACTATTTTCATTCCGCTTTTCGATCCTACCATTTCATGAGACATCTTGGGTTAAAAAACCGTTTAAGTTTACATCCATACACGCAATAACTTTGTATATCTATTTATTTAAGAAGTATATTCAAGCAAATCCCAAAATTTCAAAACTTTGTCTGCGTCGAAATAAGTGGCATAGAATAAATGTAATTCCTTACAGATATGCAAGCACTGTAGTCATGCATTGGGTTCTAGTTGTGCATGCATAATTACTTAATATTAAACTACGATTCTAACAAGGTTATATTTGTCGTCTATGAATAGTTAAAATTAGACTTATAAAATTCATCAATTTTAGAGAACCACTTAATCTATAATAGCGTCAAACTAATAGTTTGCTGAATAGAGAACTGCTCTACAGTCAAGGGAGTTAGTGGCTCTACAAAATTGGTTTTCCCAATGTATACCTTGACAACCTTACAGGAATTTAGGAAACGCCGATACCACCCACTAGTACACTTTCCACTCTTTAGTTTCATTCCCAAAACATATTTTGACGCTGAAAATACATTTGCCAAACTTGTATACATGAGTACAAGAACAACCCCACTATTCACCGCCGCCATCATAAAAAAGAAAACCATTGAGACAGGCAGCTCATTTCCAAAGCTCACACAAGCATATAAACTCAGACTATGTATAAACATATAAGACACAAGAACCCCAGAAGTCAAGTAACAGGAATAAAGTCTTCTATATTCCGTGGCCATGACCTCAATTTCCCTGTATATTAGACAAATGCGCCCATTTGGTTTACCATTTCCGGATAAACTCTCTTGAATTTTGTGCCCCGCAAGTAGAATGTAGTTTTTCAAACAAAAGCTTTTGAGCATTAGGGCCAAGGTAAAGTGGAAGTAGCTTCCACTCACAAGAAAACTCCAATTAAAGTAGCTTATGGAACAGACCAAACATTTTGTCCAGATTTCGTACAACGACCATGTTGGCAGTAAATCCGTACCAAGTTTTCCACCACATTGTGGTTCAACTAACCAGTAGCCTCCCAAATGTAAGGGCAAGCATGGGTTTCGAATCAAGTCCAGATGGTACAACAAAGGCACCGTCACACAGGAATGTTTCATGATTGTCATAACAACCTTAGTCAGATTGCTCCCTTTAACTTGAAAGTTAGAATTCCGGTTTGAACCTTGAAATAAAAAAAAACCAATGAAATTTAGTTGTAAGATTTATGTATGCTTTAGTTCGAATATTTACCTTTTTGACGGTTTTCAAACATTAGCATTCCATTTAAATATGAAACAATCAAGTCTGCTTTTAAACGAAAGACATTGTGAGTGTAGCTAAATATTAGCAAAACGGAGACATGGAAGATAGTGTGAAGTTTCACATAAACACTGGTCTCCTTCCATGTCCAATAAACTTGCAGGAAAACAAGCACAGAGTATAATGCGCTTGTGAAAAACCTGAAATTGTAGATACTCTGCTTCAGTTTAGATTTCAGCTGAAAACACTTTTGTTCGCTGTTCCAACGGAAATTTAAAGAGCCAAATAAGTCGGTTACTTTCATTTGCTCTGTAAGAGACTTAAGAATATTTTCGGATAACAGCATTTTTGGTCTTGTGTATTCAGCAGAATCTTGAATCCAAGTGAAATCACACTCAAGACTTTTATTTGGCTCTAAGATGAATGATATAAGCAACTGTTATAATTTTCTGGAACGTGGCATAAAATATTTGCAGTATTATTACCGCTGTAATTAAAACGCCAATGGACATATTACCGCATTTTACTGATATTCTGCTTCGTAAAAGGAAATAAATTAAAAGCCATCTTAGAATTGTTATGCTTTATTTTCTAGACCTGCACTTTGTTGATAAAATATGCATGTTGTTGAAGTAATGTTATTTGCTATTGGAAAATTTAGCCCATGTATCAAGAATTTAAGTAAGTGTTTTTTTTAAATTCATTTTCACGACTTCCTACACCATTACTCAACTAAGGCAATGGCTTTTTGTCAGCATGTGTAACTTTGCGTTACATTATATATAAATATCTGTCTGTCCAATGTGGAGCACCAGTTAACAATTAACATAAAGATATATACTCCAAGATGTACTTGCATTATAATAATTTTGTACCCAAACCACTGCCATGAAAAAGACCAACCTATCGACTAGAAAAAATTAATATTTAAATAAAAGTGTCGCACGATGAGCTCTAAAAATATGTACTTGCTGACGCAAGTTGTTCGTCTAGTAAATAAACAATAAAAACTTCTGGGGAAATAAAGCTTACATAACAAAAAGTTCCATTTTATAACGGATTATAGACATGATGCATTTTTAAATGTCAAAAATTAAAGTGTACACGTGTGTACCCAAATAATAGTCATAATGTGGTATAGTCAAGCTACAGGCAAATCAAATAGCGCTCTTTTTCAATAAAACTTTAATTTGAGAAAATGTGTTATAATAATTGGTATAAGGAGAACTATTTTTTCAGTATTATGCAAACCGAAGTATATATGTATGAGGATCGACACGAGAAGTTACGCAATTAAAAATATGTTGAACTTGTGTCATTTATGTTTGCTGTTGAGCACTCTTACAGGCAACTGCACAAGTGTTTTATATTTTGCAATAATATTATTTTATTATATACATATATTAGATGCATTATTTT
This sequence comes from Entomobrya nicoleti, assembly GCA_034695465.1. NCBI lineage: Eukaryota > Metazoa > Arthropoda > Collembola > Entomobryomorpha > Entomobryidae > Entomobrya > Entomobrya nicoleti. The sequence goes on from JAQFZG010002465.1 coordinate 8,376, forward strand.
GAATTTAGGACAACATAAAAAAACAATTAAAGAACCCGTGAGTCTCTTACGTGTATCGCGTGTCTACGACGGAGTTAGAAGAAGTTATTCTAAGTAGACTAGGGTCTAAGTGCTTTAAAATATTTATAATTATGTGGATTTACCTTAGACTTCGATATTTTTTGGTTATGAAATTGCTATCAAAAAGCTTTTACAACATTGACTCTTTGTATCTTATTTTCTGTGGATGAGCTTTGAGGAAGACATTAATATAATAAATGAGGTACTGAAAGTTTCATTTTAACATTTATTCAAATAAAACTATATAATTTGTTTTAAGAGTATCTTTACGCAATATTGATAGTTGGCAAATAGAGCTGTTCTGAAGTGTAAGTTATCTAAAATGTAAATTGCTTCGTGTAGCAAAGCTCAGATTTGAAAATTCGGTGCATGTACACTTAATTTCGTGCTTACGACTACTATTCTCCTTCAAAATACGTACCAACCAAAAAATCTATAAAAGCTTCCAACATTTATGATCTTTAACTACTTGTAGCAGATAATAGTTTTTATTATATTTACAAATGTTTAATTATTTTACTAAATGTTTATTCTACAATAAGATATTTATATTGTTTTTAGGTTTTTGCATAGAAAAAGTCGCTCGGATTAAGTGAGAAAAGACTATAAAAAATTAATGAATACGTGATCAAAAGGCGGAAGAATAATGTGGTTCTTGCTGAGCCAAAAAGTAATCAATTTAATACAACGCTCTTATTTTTTTCTAATAAATGTGGATAGTTGTTTTAGCTAGGCCTAATCAAGAATCCAAACAGCATTACTGTTGTTCTGATAGTAGGACTTCATAAATAATTGTATTATTCTATCCAGTTTTGACATCCTATTCCACAGCTTGAGGGCAATATTGTTCTGCACGTGTGCGTTTGTTTAATTTGAAATATTCTGGCTATTCTAGAGAATATTATATATCGTTATGGATTGAAAAACTAAATTATTCCAGTTTTGTTAGGTTATAACATTCACAAAGTAGTTTGGAATATAGTTAATTCGCTCATCAATAATACAATGTGGAAATACATTAAACGTAGCACGAGTTGGAAAAACTTATATGTCGGATATCTACGCTGCATCAAAATGTTAGGTAACATTTTTAATTACTTAATATTTTATCATTTTCCATCTCTGTCTTGCGGAAAGCTTGTTTTCCGTCCAGAAACGAAAGATTGCTTTATTTAATACAGTTTTGACAATCGTAACCACTTCAGACTGCCTAAATTATCTGGATGAGTACTATCCTAGAAATATTATCTATTACTTTTTCTGCTAGGAAATGTTACCAAGAAATAAAAATGGGTTTTTGCGTATTGTCTTTGATGGCAAATAACCGAGATCACAATGTTTATTCCTTCCACCAATTTTAAACTTTATCACTATAGATCGTTTTCTTGTAATCTGTTCACTGAATAGTGCAAACGTTTTCAAACATGGCTGGATTAGATCGTGTCGCTAAAATAATAGTTCAAACTTTTGTCTTATTCGTGCACTTCGTTAGTCTATGTAAACATTGTTTTGGATTTTTTAAACTTACACTTTCCTCGTACAATTAGTAAAGCTTGTGTTCGTATAAAATACTTTCATTTAAAGAACAGGTATTTCTATTGTTCTATTGTTATGTTTAACTAGTTTGCCATGCATGGGAACACATGCTTATATTAAAGTGGCGGTTTCTGAAACACGCTTTTGAGCCATTCAAGTTGGTATGTAATCGTAATGCGTATTGACGAAACAGGTTGGAGATGCGTGGTTTTCACTTGGCATCTGAGTTCCTAAATAATACTAGTATGTTCTCAAGCCTACCTTACTTTAATTCCAATTTATTTGTTCATCAAACCAGATTATTGTCATGTGGTAAGTTATAAAGAATAAAGTACTATTCAACGGAATTGCTAAATTTTTAATTGATTCCAGTAAGCATCAAAACCCACAATTTTTTTTACATTACCGCGACAAGGAGGAGCTTCTGCTAAGCCACTCTGGTTTATATTATCCGTAAATTCTTTTGACACTTTATTTGTGTAGATCTAATCCAGTTGTTATGATAATTCAGGAATTTTTACCTGCCATTATACAAGTGGCGTTTTTAAATTAGTTAACTATATTCAATTCAAATACCTCTCTCTGTGCTGGGGGCAGTGTTGTTCTCCAAGTATGAGTTTAATTTCATTTAAATATTCTGGGTAATCAAGATATTATTTGGTATCGATATGGACTTGTAAATAAACTATGATATTTTCAGGCTCTCACATATGAACATACATGACACGAAAATTTATTCCTGTATTTTTTCCACTATATTAAATTTAGTTTTTTATTTATTTATTGATTTGCGGCAAACCATAAACATTGTGTGTAACTTATTTCAATTAAAATATCTTGCTTAATACATTTATGCTTGCATCTGTGTTAACGCTTCAACTAGATATTGGTTTTTTAACTCGATCTGCCTGTAAGCACTTATGTCTCTCTCATTGCTCTTGAAATATGTGAAAGTTATATTTTTATTAAATATTATTAAATTTGTTAATGTAAATAAAAGTTATGTTAAATAACATAAGTAATTCAACACTGTCCATTTATAGATTAAACTTAAAATTTATACCACATTCCAAAAGCTCACATGAATTTGCATGCGGTGACTATAAGTTTAGCTAAACATTTAAGTACCTTGTTTTGCTCAATACATTTTAACCTGCAAACTTGATATAATGTACTGAATTAATTCTCTAAAAGCACCAAACTAATAGTTTGATCGATGCAAAACTGTTCTACAGTCAATGGAGTCAAGGGCTCTGCAAAATTTGTGCTGCCAATGAAAACCTTTACAATTTTACAAGATTTTAAGTAACGTCGAAACCATGGGTGTGTACGCATCACACTTTGGTCTATTCCTGCCTTTAGTTTTATTTCTAAAACATATTCCGATGCCGCAAATACATCCGCCAAACTTGAATACATGTATACAAGTATAACGAAAGCGTCTGCACCGCCCATAAAAATTACAAGGAACATTATCAGAGGTAGTTCCAATCCGAGCTTAATGAGAGCGTACCAACATGTAGTTTGAATAACAAGTACTCCCACAAGTTGAGTGGCTATCATGCTGCAATAAAGTCGCCGATATTCTGTGTTCATTATCTCGATTCTCTGTACATTAGACAAGCTTGCCAAAGGTCTTTCCCGTTTCTCGTCAAACTTTTGCTTATTTTCTCGCCGGCCGCTAGTATGTAGTTTTTCATGCAGTAGCTCTTAATCAGTACATATAAAGTTATATAGAAATAACCTCCTTGTAAGACAAAAGACAATTTTACACCCACTACAAAAATTACCAAGAACTTTGTCCAGATTTCATAAAGCGACCAAGTTGCTTGAAACCCTGTTCCAAATTGCCCGCCACATTGAGTGTCAACAATCCAGTAGCCTCCCAAAATTGAGGGCATACACGGATTTCGAAGTAAGTCCAAATAGTAGGCCAGAGGTGCACCGACACAAGAATACGCCATGCCTTTCATAACCGCCTTAATGCCTCTGCCACCCTTTGGATTCCTGGTTTTACCTTTGAAAAAAGAAATGCTTACAAATTTGTTGTTAAAAATTGTAATAAATTAAGAGCAATTACCTAGTCTCTGTTTTTCAAACATCAGCATTCCATTTAAATAGAAAACGACAAGTTCCGACTTCAAATAGAAAACAACGCTTAATAGTAAGTCAACAGTGAAAAACAGGTGAGAACGAATATGCTGTGTAGTTGCAGAAAAAGGTTGACGCTCCCCCATTTCCATACTACTTGGGAGTAAGTGAGCATCATAAATGTGATAGTTGAGAGTAGCCTCATTTTAAATATAGTATGCTTCTTTTTGGATTTGACTTGGAAACAATTTTGTTTGCTGTTCCACTGAAATAGTAAACTGCCAAATAAGTCAGCGCTTTTCATTTGCTCTACTAGAGCCTCAAGAACTTGTTCAGATATGAGCATTGTAAAAAGCTTGTGTAATTGCCCGAATCTGGAATCGAAATGAATATCTGCAAAAGACGTTCCGGACTTTCTTAGTTTGTGTAACTAAGATACTGAAATTGTTTTTTTTAGGTTTTTGCAATGGCAAAGTGGCTGGGAATATATTTAATTCACTCTTGAGTAATATATAGTTGACGACATTCACTAACAGCACATGTTGGGCAACGAACTATTTTAAGTGTGATATATTACTGGTTTGCTCTCAAGCTTACCTTACTTTAATTCCAATTTATTTGTGCATCAAATCTGGCTATTGTCATGTGGTCAGTTATAACGACTAAAGTGCTATTCAAAGCAATGCGAAATGTTTAATTGATTCCAATAAGCGTGAAATGTCACTAAAAATTTAATTTTGTTTTTACATACAAAACGCGACAGAGAAATGGGAGTTTTTCTGAAACCAGTCTAGTTTATATTATCCGTAATTTATTTTGCCACTTTATTTGGCTGTATGTAATCAAGAAGTCTTGATAATTGAGGAGCCCCTACCTGCCATTACAGAAGTGTGGTTTATAAATTTGTAAACTATATTCAATTCCAATACCTTTCTATGTGCTTGGGGTAGTACTGTTCTCCACGTGTGAGTTTAATTCCATTTAAGTGTTCCGAGTAATCCAAATATTATTTTCTATCGAGATGGACTATTAAATAAACTATGATATTTTCAGCAATTAGAAAAAGTGAACTATAAAATATATGAATTAAAATGCCATCTCACATATACATTCATACCACGTAAGTTTTTTTAAAAATATCCATTATCACTACTTCTGACTCCATAACTTAACTCAGACATTAAATTGTAGTTGGTATTGTGCCACTTTGCATTTCATAAAATATCAAAATCAGTCTGCCCAAAATGAAGCACTAGTAAATAAACTATAAAAACTGTATGGTAACTGTTATATAAGCCAATATAACTTTGTCCCATTTTATAATTGATTTTAGGTATGCTATATGATGCATTAATAAACGCCAAAAAAAATTGTACACGTGTGTACCCAAATAAGCCTGGCGTGTTGCGTAGTCGAGCTATGGGCAAAAAAACTGCGTTGTTTTAAATTTAAGCTTTAATTTGGAAGGAAGAATTATAATATTTTGTATAAGAAAACCGTTTTAGAAAAATATATAAACCGTGAAGTGGATATATGGGAAATGGCACGATGATACGGCGCAATTAAAATAAATATTTAACTAGTGTCATATGGGTTTGTTGTTGAGCACTATAACAGACGATTTTTTTTGCAATAATATTATAATATTATAACTTGCCATTAGACACATTATTTTGAATTTAGGACAACACAAGAAATAAATGCAATTAAGGACTGTGTCTGTGTGTATCTCTCACACGGCTTATGTCTACCGCTTAAAACATATGCAAAGTAGACTAGCGTCAAAGTGCATTAAAGTACTTATTATTTTGAGGACTTACCTTAGAAAATGATTGTTTTTAGACACGGAATATTTATCCGAAAGCGTTTACAGCATTTACTCTTTGTATCTTAAATTTTTTGGATGAGCTTTCAGGTAGACATTAAGGAAATGCACGAGCTACTGAAAAATTACATTTGAACATTTAGTCAAATTAAACTGTTTGATTCAGTTTTTCACGTATTTTCACGCCATATTTAGACATTACAAAAATAGGTGTTCTAAAGTTTTAATTAATCTTAAATGCGGTGCATTTCCACTTAACTCGTGATTACAGCTTAACTTTAACTCATTATATTACATAAAATGTTTTATTACATTTACAAATGCTTAATTAATTTACTAAATTTTAATATTGTCGTGGAGACTTGCAGCAGAATTTTCGAATCTGCCCGAAATGGTAGGCAATTCGAAATGTTTATGACATTTTAGTAAATATTCCCAAATGCTACCTGGAAAATGCTCGACTTCAAAAGACCACTACTTCTTTAAAAGCATCCAGTTAATTGTTTGATGAATACAAAACTGCTCGACTATCAAAGGAGTCAGTGGCTCCACAAAATTTGAATTTCCAACATAAATCTTAACAATCTTACAGGACTTTATATACCGTCGAAACCATCGACAAGGTTGTATTAAACCCTTACCTTTTCCTAACTTTAGTTTAGTTTCCAAAACATATTTGGATGTTTCATACACATTTGCCAAACTGGAATACAAGAATACAAGAACAACACCAGCATTTATAGCCGTCAGCAGAAAGAACAAGAACATTATTAGAGGGAGACTCATTCCAAATTTAAGACAAGCATATGAACTTATAACATGCTCAAACATTATCGACACGATAACAACAGCAGTCAAGTAGCAAGAATAAAGTCTCCGATATTCTGTGGCCATTACCTCAACTTCCCTATATATTAGACAAGTGTTCCACTCTGGTTTACCTTTACTCCGCAGACCTTCATCAATTTTCTGACCAGCCAATAAAACGTAGTTTTTCATGCAAAAGCATTTTGTTAGCAAGATTACCAACAGATAGAAATAGCTTCCACTCACAAGAAAACTCCAATTGAGATAGCTGAAAATACAGACTATTGATTTTGCACAGATTTCATAAATCGACCATGTTGCTCCAAAATCCAATCCAGGTTGCCCTTTACATTGGGTATTAACTAGCCAGTAGCCAGCTAAATGAGCAGGCAAGCATGGATTTCGAATCAAGTCAGCATGATACAATAATGGCACAGCCACACCAGAAATATGAAACAGTTTCATAATAAATTTGGTCGATTTGATTCCGTTGCCATCAGCATTGGTTTTCCAGCTTCGTTCTTTAAAAAATGTAAAAATAAATAAATTACGTGACAATTTAAGAAAACTACATATATTTTTGAATATTTTTACCTTTTCTCAGATTTTCGAACATAAGCATTCCATTGAGATACGAAACAATTTCTTCAACCTTTGCAAATGCAACACGATGAGTATAAACGAATACTAGCAAAGCGCAGATATGAAAGACGCTGTGAAGTTTTACAATTACATCAGTGTTCTTCCACGTCCGTAATACCTGCAAGAAAACTAGGAGACCAAATATCTCGCTTGTTATTAACCTTATTTGGTATTGGCGCCGGTTTCTTTTGGATTTCAGTTGGAAACAATTATGTTTGTAGTTCCAATCGAAAAGTAAACTGCCAAAAATATCGGTGATTTTCATATGTTGTATTGTGTATTCAAGAATATTTTCGGAAAGAAGCATTTTGATGATTGTGTAATGACCAGACTCCGAAGTTCAAATAAGTAAAAAAAAGCAGTTTAACAGGTTTTTGACTTGGTCTTTAGCGTGATCTTATATGCCCTTGGAAATTCAGAAGGAAAGTTACTCGAAATAGAATCAGCAAAAGATTACGAATCATATCAATCTACGCTCATATTTGTGCTACGAAAACTTTCCGAGCCCATATATAGGGTGCTAAATTATTAACAGGAATTCTGAGCTATTTCTTCCGAAGAATTTAGATCCGATTAGACTCGATCGTTTATGCAAAATATTTACGTCGTTTAAGGTCACATTGCTACATTGATTGATAATAAAACTGGGTAACATTACAAGATTAGAATATTCTTTTTCATGACTTTCTGAGCTATGAAATTCAGAGAACACGCGTCTGATTTTTTTGATAATAAGCCGTTATAAATTCGTTCCAATGAAGTTTAAGCGGTTTGAAATAAGAAATTAGATAAACTGGTGTGTTTTGCTAACGATAAGATGATCATATACGTATGATACTTCGGTCAAAATTTCGTGTAGGCGTTCATCAGTTAAGACAAACTTTTAGATGGACGTTTAGTTAGATGTGTGGGTAAATTTAGCTATTGAAACTTGAGAAAACCTCGCCGCAAACGTATTAATAGCTTTATTTGGTTATGACTTCGGTCAAATATTTTGTTATATGAATATATTCGATATATCTTGCAATATATTATATATTGATGGGTTGGAAATCGGGATAGAAGAATTGAATGGTTAATAAACAATGGTTTTTCCGTGTCAATTTTGTTTTCTTCGAAAGCTCATGCCAAATATTTTTCCCGTCTTAGGTTAGAAGATAAGCATCTACATCTATAGCCCCGCATTCCGAATTTCATTGAT